>APFE030738130.1:1408-101380 GCA_000404065.3 Pinus taeda | reverse complement strand
TTCACATTAATCATCATAAGACAAATGAGAATGGAACCATAACAATAGTCATCTATCTTTTATTAATTAGAAATAGAGAAAGGTACAACCAATGTTCCGACGCTGAGTCCTTCTCTTAGAGGGTCCAGCCAGCATGTCTTCCAAACATTCACCTTTGAAGCAATTCTCCCAAGTCAAAGAGGTCTCTCTCTCACCTACAAGGCAACAAACTCATGACCTTCCTCAAGCTCAAAGCAATCCTCACACAACACACCAAATGCCTACAAGGAGCAGCACTAATGCACTAAGAATTCCTCAATCAAAAGTCTATATGTTCCAAAACTAGCTGCTCATGGGCAATGGAGGAGGTTTATAAAGGAGAAGGAGTCTCCTTGAATAGGTAAAGGATGAGCTTTCCCCCAAGATAAGTGGATGGTCAGTCGAACAGACATGCCAGAGAAAGGATGGCGACCTCAACAATGCTAACAACCAGTTCTGGAGGGATCTGGAAGGCTGGTTGTTGGAACAAATTCGCCCAAACAGGATCAGCGCGGAAAACCGGTGAACTGCCGCGCTGACATCGCAAACCGACGTAGAGGAAGTCTGGTCAGCGCGAAAGGGACAAACGGAGGGGGCGCTGTTCGTAGAAATGGGACCAGCGCGGAAAAGACGGGTGCTTCCGCGCTGGCAGCGCAGCAGATACACTGACCTCCGCTCGTCAGCGCGGTTATATTACTAACAAACGCGATGATTCATTTAACTTAGGCAAAGAGGGTTTTTTAGCCATTTCAGGGAGCATGGGTATAGGTGAATGTGGTTTTATGGCACAGTAAAGAGACTGACATGATGGCGGTGACATTTTACTGTGTAACATGGACTCCCCAGTCCCACAAAGAATATCGGTCCTCCACAACTACTCTTTCATGGGATGCCCTATCTCATCCCCTAAGAGTATCGAATGCCAAATTATTACACAATCCTCCATTTTGTCTTCCTAGGTGAAGCACAGAATCACATGTCTATCTCTCCTTTTCAAACCAGGAGGACATATTCCATTAAAGGAATGTACTCATTCCTATCACAAAGGAATGTACCTAAGCTCCCTGCTTAGGAATTTTCCAAGTTTCTTCCAAGTAAGAAACTTCTTTTCAGGCTCCCTCTTAACCAGGGACCTATTGCAGCTCCTCATGTGGAGATCCTGAAACAACTACCGCTTGAAGAGCTCATTCCTTTGATGTCATGAAGTTCTTCTTTGTTAAGGAGTCTTCATCTTTTGGGAACTTCTACATAGGGCACATATCATCCATCACTCTTGTCCATGAGTCAGTCATGTCCTCAACTCATTAGAAGGGACATTACATCCTTCTATATGGTTCATTTGGAAGTCATGCATAGATTTTCCTTTGGCAGTGCTACATAAGCCCATCCAGATATTGGTTCAAAAATAATGAACACTTTTAAATCAAGGTTACCTTTGTGATGATCTTTCACTATGATATCTTGTAAGTATCAACATCCTGCATGCAGATTGACATATCCCCGACAGATATCTATTATCAAGGGTCTCTATCTTTTCTCGACTTCTATCAGAGTCTTCACATCCTTCCGAGAGATATTCTAGTCAAATCTTCTTGAACTTCGGATGTTGAATGTCTTCTACCTTTGTTGCTTATTATCATGATCTCTTCCTATCTTTTCACACTTCATTCCCAGGAACTTCCAATCATAGTTACTTGATTGTAGTCAACTTCCTCATTATTCATATGAGGACATATTATGTTGATTTCATCTAGTGCGACTTATGCTTTCCTGCAATTCTTCGGAGGAGGAGATCCTTTCTTCTCTTGACCATATTTCCCAGGATGGAAATAGTGATCCATATTATCTGCAACCATATGACATGACTTTCATAATTATCTATGTAAGCATACATATCTCATCTTTTGGTCATCCAAACTTCCTGTAGCAACTTCATTCGAAAGGATTTTATCCTGCTTTCCTGTTATGTCATCATGCCATCACTGCTTGAATCCCACGAGTTGGAATTCCTGGTGAAAACCTTGCTTTTCTTTCTACATTGGTGAATCCTTTTATTAGGATTCCATCAGAGGCACTCGAGGATGTTTCATATCTTCAATCGCAATTGTTTTCTTTGTTGACTATGATGGTCCCAGACGATGATGACCTCTACTACTTTCTATAAGTATTAATGAGGTTTCCTAAGAGCTTCATGTTCTTTGTAATCAATAGGATTTGTACCAGACATACTTTATCCTTCCCATGTCACGAGCTCTTACTTCTAATGCTTCTATAATGCTATTTTCTAATCTGATGCATCCTATCCTATTTACACTGCACCCTATCTATAATTTATAAGTGGAAAGTACCTTCGAGAAGAATATTACTTAGTCATAGTAGAGATCTTTTACTTCTTCTTTCTTAAGCTTCTTTGACTCAAGTTCTTTCACTTCTTCAGTAATGTGGGCTTCTTCCATATTCCTCTTGTCCTTACTATGATTAGGACAATCTCTTCTATAGTGCCCAAGTTCATGACATCCATAGCATCTTAGCTTATTCATGTTCTTCCTTTTCTTTGGAGGACCGAACTTTCCAAATTTTCCTTTTCTTCTTGGAATCATAGCATATGCTTGATTCTACTCACTTGGTCCAACATCAATCTTTACCTTCAGTCTGGTTTCTTACAGAGTGACCATAGATTTTAAAATGTAGTCTCTTTCTTCCCATATAAACTTGAAGTGAAGTTACCCCATTCTTTTGGTAGTGCATTTAGTACCACTGTGGTCATCTCTCTATCAAACATAACTTCTCCTAGTTCTTGTAGTTGATCTCAAATTTCCGATATCCTCATGAAGTATGAGGTTATTCCATCTTCCTTGGATATCTTCAGTTTGTAGAGTTTTTTCCTTAGAGAGACTACTTCTCCTGCAGTACTTACAAAAACAACTCTACCAATTTGTCATATATAGCTTTTGCAGTCTCCAATTTTGATACATATGGGATTAGAGAGTCTTTTATAGATTCTATAAGAATCCTTTGGGCTCTCACTTCTCCTTTCATCTATCTAACATGTGCTTGAGTATCTTCTTTTGGAGGTTGGGTTATCGATCCCTTAATGTGATCCATGACCTCATTCTCAATAAGATTTAATTTGTCCTTTTCTTCCATGCAAGGAAATTTACAACCCCAACCAATTTATTGCTTTCCTTGAAAAAATACATTTTGATATTATAAGATATAGTCATAGACTTACTTGAGTGATTGTTGCTTGCTTCCCCCTTAATCTCTATGTTGATAGAGGATCTTCTTCTTAAGTGATTGATGAGAGAGAGCTTGATTCACGATCCTTCTTGAACGTTCTAGTCTTCCTCCTTTCTTGAAGAGATTTCACTACTTTGATGATGTGATGATATCTGAAGTGTTCCTAGGGTTTTGGTCTTTCTCCCTGCTTTCTTCTTCGATCTATGGTTTCTTTGATGTAGATCTTGGTATTTTTGCATTGATAACCTTCGACTTGCTTTGATGCATTTCTTTTGAAGATCGATTCTCTTGTGTCTACATGTTCTTGACTGCCCCTTCTTGTCTTCAGCACCTAACCTCTAATACCATGTTGAGAAATCTATGGCATTCAAAGATAACAATTTCTCCGCTTGATAATTGCTTGTGATGCACTTTTACTTCTTAATCTTATAGTATTTTCTTTGTTAGCTTATTAATGTGTTCTTTCATCAAGAAAATTACCAATATGCATAAAAGACAAGTGACACAGTATGTAGGCTTCTTCATCCAGGGCCAAAACCTCTCACTTCTTGAGAGGAAAATCCAATCAAAATTCTTCTTCTAGATCTTCAATTGATAAGTACCAAGACCATGACACAGACCCTTGACTCTAGTATCCTCTCAAGAACCTTGTCACTAACCTTGATGCTCTACCTCTTCCTTCTTTCACCTTTCTTCTTGATCTTGCATTGCTTCTCCTCGGTTCCTTCTAGAGAAACTTGGTCTCTATCTTTTCCACTACTCCTTCAAAACTTCCCTAGAGAATCTCGGTCTCTAAGTCTTCTAGAGAAACTCAGTCTCTACTTCGATTACCCAGAAGAGTCTTCTTTTGCTGCCCCAAAAGATACCTTCCTTTGCTATCCTAGAAGAAACCCTACTTCGCAGGTCCCAGAAGAATTCTTCTTTGTATGCCTAGAAGAATCTTGTTTATTGCCCCAGAAGAATGCCTCTTTCACTAATCCAGAAGATCCCTTTTTCGTTGTCCGAGAAGAATGACTTTCGCAACGCTAGAAGAAACCATTTCACTGTCCTTACTTCGCACTTTCCTCTGCACCTTTTCTTCACATTTCTCTTAGATTGAATTCAGATCGAATTGCTTCCTTTGAATGGAAGCCGAGTTCTTCTATTTATACACCTCTTCACTAGGTCTTTAGGCCGACTTGACAGATAGAGTTAGGCCGACTTTATCTAGCAGTTTCTTCATCGTTTGTACGCTGACTTGAAGAGGTTAGGTGACAATTTCTTGGAGGATGCTTTACATAGACAAGATTGACCTTTTACAAAGTGTAACATGACTTCATTTACATGACAATGACTATAACATTTTATGGCTAGATGATAAATAAATCCTAAAGACTCTCAGTTGGAGTCTTGACTCAAAAACAAAATCCCTTGCTCATGAAACCCATGAAGCAAGTCAATATAATAATTTTATTTTTCTTATTTACATCTCATTACATAAAATCATAATTGCATGTCACTATGAAGACTGAACCTAGTTACACTTTTCAACACCATTGGTCTCGTCAGCGTTGTGCTCTGATCATGTGGATAGAGTTGTTAGTCAAGGCCTTGCTATATAACAATGTTGATGAATATGATGCTAAACAAATGGGTTACCAATACGATTCTTCTTATGAGAAATTCTTCAGATTGAGAATGACCAAGTACCATTATGAATACCTCCCTAGTTAAGAGGAAGTGCTGTAAAATGTAACTAGGTTCGCTCTTCATAATGACATTGTAATTGTGATTTTGTAAATGATGAAAAGAAGAAAAACGAATTTATAATTATTCTTGCTTCATAGGTTTCATGAGCAAGGTTTTTATTTAGATGGTTCCCATTGCGAGCCTCAGGATTTGTCATTGAAGTCAAAGAGTCAATCTCATAAAGCTCTTCTTGAGCATGTGTAAATTATATTTAATTCTATATAGCCCTCCAACGACAAGTACATTGTCCTCTCTTCATGTCAGCTTCTAGATAAGGTGACTATCTTGTGTCGGCTTCCCATTATAGAGAAACACCTCTTCATAAGTACATGTCGGCTCAATATGATGGACAAACCACTATAAATAGCAACCTCGGCCCAATTCACAAAGATAGAAATTCGGAAATCATTTCTCTGAGTTTTTCGGATGACTGTGATGGAAGACAAGTTTGGGTTATTTCTGATTCGCATTATCATTTCAATGAAGGCTAGAATTCATTGAAGGCTACAGTTTAGAGAGAGGTAAGGGAATTTTGATACCTCTAAGATTCAAGTCACAGTGACAGCAAAGAGGTGCCAAGTTAGGATGTCAAAGGGACTGTGATGAAGAAAGGAAGGAACAGTAAGAATGATCTCATTCAACAAGAAGCTCGGATCTCTCTTTGAGTTTTGGATGGATGCATTATAGTGACAAGAAGAGAAGCAAGTTCGAATCACAGTGTTAAGGGTTCATTACTGTGACAAGAAAGAAGGTCTCGACGATGAAGGGCAATGAATTTGGTTCAAGACTCAATGTCACTGCTGAAGGAGAAAGGTTGGTTTCCTTGACAAACATAGTGATCACAGTGGTGTGTCATCACATTTGGTGCAAAATCTGAAGTAAAAGAAACCGAGGAAGAGTAAATGAGAAGATGGAAGAGGACATGTGTCTTGGTCATGGAGACGCTGCTAGGTCAAGGGTCTTGGTCTTGGTATTCGTTAATTGAAATTTCTATAAGAAGAATTTGTGGGTTTTCCTCTCAAAGAGTGAGAGGTTTTGGCCCTGCCTCATAGCCTACATGTTGTGTCTCTTGCCTATTTATGTTCATGCATTGGTTACTGTTTGATGAAGAAGAACACAAATAATCTAAAAGGAGGAAGATCCTAATCTAAAGAAGTAAAAAGCATTCACAAGAAGTAACTAATATAAGAGAAATCACCTAATGCTAATGCCCTAGATTTCTCAACACGCTTCACCCACCTAGGTTTACAGTAGCTGAATGGGGCGAAATAACCCAAGGGACACGTCCCTTCACCCTCCTTGGCCGACTTGTCATTCAAAAATCAATTTTTTTATTTTAATTCTTCTAGGCCGACTTCAGCATGCAGGAATACCTCCTGATGCAACACATAAAAAAAAAAAAAACACATTTTGCAACGTTTGCACCAATTAATTGCATTTTGACTCTTCTGAGCTTTAAAAGACTTCAAGGCAATGCAATCCACACACAATAAAGGGCAAAAAAAATCAATCTTATAAAGTAACTTTATATAAACTAAAGGAGCTTATTATGCACCTTGTACCCCTCTCTGTGAATCTGCTTAAGGACGTTAAACCCTTAATACAGCCTGTTGTGGCCCTTTAATTGTTTAGGAGCCAAATACTAAATAGTCATGTTTTGGGGTGACAAGGAACCAAATATTTTTTCTAACTTGCACTGTATACTACAGAAAGCTCAAATGACTTATTTAATCCCTTTAAAGGCCAAGGGAACCATAAATGTGTAGGCAAAACTACATTCAAGAAGATCACTAAAGAATGTACAGGAGATGTGTATGTGAATCCATAAGGCAGCAAATTGGAAAGTTGGAGCAGGACTAACAAAAGAAAAAAGGGGGCACTCATTCGAAAGATGAAGTTGAACTTGAAATGGTATACAGACCAGGAGAAGGTAAAACATTCAATTTAATCAAAAGAAGTAACAGCTATGCCAAGAAGCAAGAGTGGGTGCTCTTAGTCCAACCTGAAATTCATGTGAATATGATGATGACCTCAATCCTGAGGTGCTATTGAAATGGACGACATCAACAGGGAGATATTTGAGATGGAGAGGATCCAAGATCCATTTCAGTTCAAAATTGCAGTCATGAGGCTAAATAGCAATGCATCAATGTCATAGTTGCATGTAAAAATGAGGTGGGAAAGCGTAAGAGAAGATAAAATCAAAGTTGGTGCATGCTAATTGAAAGATTAAATTTTTCTTATAAAGCACGAGCAAAATTTGTCAATGATTTCCAAAACCTCGTAAATGAGCATGATTAAACAGTGACCAAATACATAAATGAGTTCTACCACCTCTCAACTAGATGATGTGCAAGAAAGTCCAAGACAAAAGATAGTATGACCTGAAAATGGACTTAGGGTCCATATTCACAATGAAATCTGCCCTTCACCTTGAATAGCTTAGAGATTGCTTATCAAATGGCCATCAGAGAAGAGAAGAATGCTTAGTGAGCAAAGAACATATGAAACAAAGGGTGGTGATTCAATTCTTCCTAGCAACAGCAATTTAGTAGGATGGCAAATTATTTTTGAAACAGCTAAAATATTTAATTAGGATTAATTATGTAATTGGGGCACGACCAAAATATCATGCCCCTTCTCGAAAAGGCACCCAAGGGCTTATTTAAGCCAGGGCCTTCTTTGTAAAAAATCATCATTCAGTTTTTATACTATTTATATATGTGTGTGTGTGTGTGTGCGCGCGCGTAATTATCTATAAATTTAAGTTGCCCACTTCATCTGGTATCAGAGCAGACAATCCTCCGTCATTCTACTACTACACAGGTTAAGCCACCACTTCGCTGCTGCCTTCGATCCCACTGTTCCGCCGTTTTCCCTGCCACCATTCACATCCATCGACAACGTCGATGTGTCCAGACAAGGTGTTTCCACTGCTGTGTCAAGACGATATTCCAGCCAAATACGACCTTGAATCGTCCCACCTTGTCTGTTATTCACCAAGCTAAGTCATCATCTATTGTTCGTCACGTTCCTCACTACTATCTTTTGTTCCACCTTCGTTTTGCCCCCCATCCACACATTGTCTGCAGCCATTTCTCTACCAAAAAAAATCGACATTGTTCTTTTACCTGTCTCCCTATTCGACTGTCTCCACCTTTCGGCTCCAATCAACCCACACTGTCAACAGTCCTGTCCCAATCTCCAATCTGCCTTGTTCCCTGTCGGACTGCCAAACTTGTCTGCTGTAAACTTATTTCCGCCGACAGTCATCGTCGTCAGTCAAACAGTGCATTCATTGGAATCAATTTTACCATGTTGTACCATTATAAATTGTATCACCCACAGAGTAACAATAAAGTTATATAATAGTTTATTATTATATAATTTATTATCTATAGTTCATTATAATAAATTATATAATATTTATTATATAATTATTTATTAATATTATATATATATAATTAATAAAGATAAAAAATAAAAATTAGGTTCAAGTTTAGGAAGAAGGTTAAGCTGGATGAATATACACCACCACACACTCGATCAATGTCATCATCAATGACGATGAACGATTTTAACTAAAAATTGATAAATCTTGAGAATAAGGTCACCGGACATACTGAAGAAATTAAGAAGCTCCTAGGCAGAACGAGGAGTATAAAGAATCAGCGTGAGAAAAATCATAATGAATTTAAAATGGAACATGCAGCCCTTATATATAAGGTTGATCAGAATCATAATGAAGCAATGGTGACATTGAACCTTATCTATCAAAAGTTGAATATTACAACTGATCAACAACATCAGAATAATGAAGCGACTCAACAACCAGATTCTTCAAATACATCAAGCCCATCAGGCTCACCTTGTATCCATGAATCTCCACATACATCTTCCATTCCTGATCCACAAAATAGTAACACAAATTTTCAAAAGATGCAACTCTCGAACCAATACCCCGTCTCCACCCCACCAATTGCTACATATCAACGAAGAGCAAAACTTCAGCTTTCTGAATTTGACGGTAACGGAAAATATAATGTTGCATGGTTCAATCAAACAGAAGAATATTTCGAGCTTTATGGTATTGACAATGACGATGAGAAAATCAAGCATGCATCCATGCAAATGGAAGGCGAAGCATATAATTGTTATATGTGGTGGAAGAAAATGACACATGCTATCAGTTGGAGGAAATTCATAAATGCCTTCTTTTAGAGGTTCCAAGGTGTCAAAGAAGAAGAGTTCTTCTCGACACTAACCAAGCTACAACAAAACGGAGATGTGGACAAATATACTAGAGAGTGGGAAACCCTAGCTACATGAGACCCTGGGTTATCAAGAAGATGCATTATTCAATCATACATCACTGAACTTAAACCACATCTCCAGGACGAACTTAAGCTTCACAACATCACTTCTATAGAAGAGACAAGACAGAAAGCAAAAGCCACAGAAAAGAAACTCAAAAGAATATAGCTACCAAAAGTTGGAAGAGTATATTTAAGACGAAGGTTTCCCCAAACTTCTAACGCGGAGAATACAAAGTATGTTCCCCCACAGATACGTGAAGGAGAAAAACTAATTTGGAAGTGCAAAGAATGAAAGAGAGTAAGTGCAAACTTTGTGGCGAAAAATGGGATTATAAACATAAATGTGTTAAAAGGGAAACAGACCAAGACCCTGTATACATGTGAAGCAACCAATGATTCAGATAGTGAAGAATTAGACAGAGGAGAAGTTGAAGATTCTCCACAATATTTCACTGAATCAAACAGCGAAAATATTTCACAAGTATCATTATCAGCCATGACAAGAATATCTCAACCTCAGACATTAAAGTTAAAAGGGCATGTCAAAAGAGAAATGTAATGGTTCTAATCGATACCGGCAACACTCACAACTTTTTGGACTCAAATATTGCAAAAAGGCTCAACATCTTCACATATCCAATGCCCAATATGAAAATGATGGCAGTCGATGGAAAGATAATTGAAAAAGTAGGAAAATGTGATAAGGTCAAACTGCAGATACAGGACTACAATCTAGAATCCCCATTCTACACAGTACCGTTTGGAGGAGTGGATGTGGTCCTAAGTATCCAATGGCTACAAACGCTAGGCACTTACTCTACCAACCATCAAAAGCAATTTATAAAGTTTAGATGGGAGGGGTAGAAGCGACTCAACAACCAGATTCTTCAAATACATCAAGCCCATCAGGCTCACCTTGTATCCATGACTCTCCACATACATCTTCCATTCCTAATCCACAAAATAGTAACACGAATTTTCAAAATATGCATCTCTCGAACCAATACCCCTTCTCCACCCCACCAATTGCTACATATCAACGAAGAGCAAAACTTTAGCTTTCTGAATTTGACGGTAATGAAAAATATAATGTTGCATGGTTCAATCAAACAGAAGAATATTTCGAGCTTTATGGTATGGACAATGACGACGAGAAAATCAAGCATGCATCCATGCAAATGGAAGGTGAAGTATATAATTGGTATATGTGGTGGAAGAAAATGACACATGCTATCAGTTGGAGCAAATTCATAAATGCCTTCTTCTAGAGGTTCCAAGGCATCAAAGAAGAAGAGTTCTTCTCGACACTAACCAAGCTACAACAAAAAGGAGATGTGGACAAATATACTAGAGAGTGGGAAACCCTAGCTACACGAGAATCTAGGTTATCAGAAAGACGCCTTATTCAATCATACATCACTGAACTTAAACCACATCTCCAGGACGAACTTAAGCTTCACGACATCACTTCTATAGAAGAGGAAAGACAAAAAGCAAAAGCCATAGAAAAGAAGCTCAAAAGAATACAGCTACCAAAAGTTGAAAGAGTATATTTGAGACGAAGGTTTCCCCAAACTTCTAACGTGGAGAATACAAAGTATGTTCTCCCACAGCTACGTGAAGGAGGAAAAACTAATTTGGAAGTGCAAAGAATGAAAGAGAATAAGTGCAAATGTTGTGGCGAAAAATGGGATTATAATCATAAATGTGTTGAAGGAAAAGAGACCAAGAACCTGTATACATGTGAAGCAACCAATGATTCAGATAGTGAAGAATCAGAGAGAGGAGAAGTTGAAGATTCTCCACAATTTTTCCCTAAATCAAAAAGCGAAAATATTTCGCAAGTATCATTATCAGCCATGACAAGAATATCTCAACCCCAGACATTAAAGTTAAAAGGGCATATCAAAAGAGAAATGTAATGGTTCTAATAGATACCCGCAAGACTCACAACTTTTTGGACTCAAATATTGCAAAAAGGCTCAACATCTTTACATATCCAATGCCTAATATGAAAGTGACGGTAGTTGATGGAAAGAAAATAGAAAAGGTAAGAAAATGCCATAAGGTCAAGTTATATGGTTTTCAACCCCCTCAAAATCAAATTGTATCATCCTACCAGATGATGAAGCTGATCCAAAAAGGAGTACCAGCGTATGTAGTGCAATGTCATCAAATGGAAATGTTGGCTTCAAAATCGGTTAGCAAAGAACCACCTGAAGTTCAAGAACTTATTCAAAGACACAAAAAGGTGTTCCAAGATCTTCCTATGAAGATGCCTCCTGAAAGAGAAATCGAGCACATAATCGAAGTCAAATCGAGGTCAAGCCATGTCAACATCAAGCCATATAGATATCCACATCATTAAAAAACTGAGATCGAAAGATTAGTCCAGGATCTCTTGAGGTGTGGAATCATCACAAAAATTAGAAGCCCTTACACTACTCCGGTGGTTCTATTCCAAAAGAAGGATGGATCATTTAGATTATGTATAAATTATCAAGGGTTGAACAAGATAACGATTAAGAACAAGTTTCCAATTCCTTTTATAAACGAAATGCTAGATGAACTTCATGGAGCTAGATATTTTTCAAAATTGGACTTAAGATCCGG
Organism: Pinus taeda; assembly: GCA_000404065.3. NCBI lineage: Eukaryota > Viridiplantae > Streptophyta > Pinopsida > Pinales > Pinaceae > Pinus > Pinus taeda. The sequence continues at coordinate 89,465 of APFE030738130.1, read as the reverse complement.
ATACTACCAAATCAAAATAAGGTTAGAGGACATAGCGAAGATTGTCTTTCCAACACATGAAGGTCATTACAAGTTTAAGGTAATGCCTTTTGGGTTAACCAATGCTCCAACAACCTTCCAGGCTACCATGAATGAGGTATTTCATCCATATCTAAGGAAATTAATGTTAGCGTTCTTTGATGACATTCTAATCTATAATAAAACGTGGAAGGAGCATCTACAACATCTAGAGAAATTCCTCGCTATATTAGAAGAACATTAGTTCTATGCAACGATGTTCAGATGCACCTTTGGGAAGGAAGAAGAAGAATACCTCGGACACATAACATCCAAGGAAGGAGTAAAAGTAGATCCTAATAAGATCAAAGCTATAAAATAATGGCCCAAACCTATGTTGCAGGAAACGTTGGGCCAGAAGTCGTTTCTTGGCATAAACGATACAAAAAAGCAGAAACGAGTTTGGTACGGCCTAGAAACGTGTTTCAGGCCGTATTGCCACATTTCATGTGGGAGAAACATGGCCCAGTACGGCCTGAAACACATTTCCAGGTCGTAAGGCCACGTTTCAACTTTTAACTGGTGTTTTTTTTTCGGTTTTTTTAATTTTATTTTTTTATTTTCGCTCCCTGCCAATTCAGGAGTGATAGAGGGAGCTATTGAAGATTGGAAACAAATTTTTTTGAGTGGGGCAGTGTAATGTTCAAGCATATGGCCCTAGTGTTGATATACAGTTCATGGTAATGTTAAATTCTTAAAGTAAAAGGACCTTTTACTTAAATTTTTAACATTAACATGAAATGACTCTGGACATTTGAGAGTGGTTTCACCCTCATTGGATTTCATATGGAGAAAGTAGAATTTTAGATCTCACTCAAAATCCAACAAACTTATCATTTATTAAGAATTTCAGGATTGGGGGGATTGCAATGTTTCAATTGGATTTTGTCATGTACTAGGGTATGGAACTTGTATTTAATCAAGAGCGCCAAGACCTCTATGCAAGGGAGACTCCTAATAATCAAGAGCACCTAGGGTACTAGGGTATGGAAATTGTATTTAATCAAGAGCACCAAGGTTGTTCGACTATGTAGGAGGAGACTCCTAATCAAGCACAAGACAAGAAATCAGAAATTTCTCGTGGCAAGAGGGTCAAGCGGTGGATAATATATTTACTTGTATTTTCTAGTTTCTAGTACTTTTTATAACTATTGACTTTCATATTTATTATGGTATTTTTTGTAAACAATACCAACCTTCGCCTTGCATCTCATAGGGGTCCAAAATATAGCAGTGGTCCTTCTAAAGAATGGGATGTGGATCCAGAAAGTCTTGATTTGGAGCTCTCTCTTCCTGCCCTGAATATTGAGGACCGAGAGCCTAGAAGTGGAATTGGCCAATCATCTTCTTCAGCTCCACCATCCACTGTTGAGCATGCTTTTGCTTCTATTTTTGACGAGGATTATGATGATCAGAATGAAGGTTGAAGGCTATTAGTCTTTAGTCACTATAGTACTTGCAGCCTCATTGACTTTATTGTACTTGCAGCCTCATATATATAATAAAGGCTAATTTTGGATATTGTTATTTTCATTGTGATCATTCATGAGTAAATGTGATGTAAATTTAGAGACTTATATTTTATGCATTTACATTAGACACTTTAATCATAATGTAATAAATTATAATGTATCATGTATGCTTTATGATTGCACATATTTCTTAAATGTCCTAAAATATATAAATATATATATATATATATCGCGTTTCCCTGTTTCCAAATTTTGGGGGTTACGTTTCATACCCATACATACCCATGCCCATTTCAGAAACTCATACCCATTTCCCCGTATCGTGCAACTTAGGCCCAAACTGATTAACCTCACCAAATCAAGAGGATTCTTAGAGTTCACTGAATACTATCGAAGGTTTATTCGAAACTATGCTCATGTAACCACACCCTTAATAAACCTTCTAAAGAAGAACTCCTTTTCATGGGATGATGAAGCAGAAAAGTGTTTTCAAGAACTTAAGGAAATTATGTCTAATGCACCTGTATTAGCAACTCTAGACTTTTCAAAGCCATTTGTAATTGAATGTAACGCTTCAGGTTTTGGAATTGGAGCAGTGTTGATACAAGAAGGCCATCCAATAGCATTTGAAAGCAGGAAGCTCAATAAACGAGAATGTCTAAAGTCTACATACAACAAGGAAATGCTCGCCATTATGCATGCCCTAGCCAAGGGGAGACAATATCTCTTGGGAAGTAAATTTCTAATATGAACAGACCATAACAGTCTTCAGCGCCTCCTCCAACAGAAAACACTTTCTACAAATTAACAAAAGTGGATTGAAAAAATTGTTGTCTTTGACAAGGAAATATTACATAAAAAGGGGAAAACATTGTTGTCTTTGACAAGGAAATATTACATAAAAAGGGGAAAACATTGTTGTCTTTGACAAGGAAATATTACATAAAAAGGGGAAAACAATGTAGTAGCAGATGCTCTATCCAGAGAAGATGAAGAGTCATCATTGCTTGCAATCTTGGTTGTAGTCCCTGTTACCCACCATTTTGTGGGTGATATCCCCAAGAGAAAAAAAATTCTCCAAGATGGTCCTCAACCAGCAACTAGTAGCCCCTTACAGCCACCAACTAGCTCGATGTGCCATTTCTCCGCCACCTGAGACAGCCATGTGGTCCCTCACCCATCTGTCATTATCGTATGTTTGAAGGCAGGCCTCCCAAAACTAAAGGTATGTCTTGTTATTTGGAGATTGACTATTCTAGTTTATTTATCATGGAAGCTTTGGGCATGGATTAATGGGAGGATTTGGTAGAAAGAGTGGTCTAGGTTTGTGCTTGTGTCCCCTAGGTCTCTTTTGGGATATTAACCTTACACCCTAGTTCTGTGGGATCTCTTTTACTAACCTATTGGCTTCAGGAATGGTAATACATGGGAAACCCCAATTTTGGGTGCGTGGTCCCACTCCATGATTCGCATATATTACTTCCCTTTTGCTCACTACACCCCCAATCATCTCTCCTCCCAACTAGGTCCACATTCCTCCACTGGGTCCACATAGGGTCAACCACCCCCTCCTTTTGCCCCACACCTTGGGTCGGGCCTAGAATGATGCCCGGAGGTTGATGCTTCTAAAAGAAAAGGAAAAAAAAGGCATAATTGGCCACATTCAACAAGAAATTGTACCACAAAATGCAAAAGATGGTCGAGACAAAAACATTTAGCACATGGGCAAAAGCCATAACATGAGCTCTACCCCATTCCATGGCCATCACCCTAGTTCCTACATAGCCCTTGACGAGCCTCCATTATCATTCAGGAACCCATAATTGTCTCAACCCCCGGTGGGCGATGAACTCTATTAATTTTTTAAACTGCGGCCAAATTTTGCCTTGGACCGCTCAAAGGACTGAGATCATGATTTCATTAGATTCCTCTTTTCAAGAGGACCAAAATCGACCTAACATCACCCAATTTGGTCAAGCGAAAGTCAAGTTATGAATTATTTTATTCATACATGTATTACGGAATGGGTCGGCCCTAACCACATGAGTAACTACTTGGATCAGTCTTAACCTGAAGTGAACCCTCAGGAAAGCTTATAAATAGAAGATACCTCAAGATCATTTGCACACATCTTCTCTTCTCTTTTGTTTTGGTTCGCACAGGTTCGACGGAAGGAGTTTGCTCAAGGGTCCGAAATCATAGGCGAAAGGTTCGCTTTGGGTTAAGGTCTTCTAGATCTCGGTCGCTAGCATAGAACATAGCATTCTCATCCTTGGACGCTGACACATAAGCCTATGAGAGCGACTATCGACCCTTGGATGCTGGCACAAAGGCTTATGGGAGTGACTATGGCTTAAGAGACAGACCTAGAGGTATCGGTCTCCGGTGACTCGCACAGATTGGTCCTGAGAGAAACCAGGAGATCTCGGTCGCTCGCACCCAACACTAAGGGAGCGACTCTGGGTTTTAAATGTATTATGCCACAATTGCACACATAAAGACTTGATGAGATTTGGTTTCTCTAAGAGTGTTGTTGATCCAAATCTTTACATCAAGGTTGTCAAAGGTGAGCATGTGATGTTGCTATTGTATGTTGATGATTTGTTCCTGATAGGTGTAGAGAATCTTATCGTTCAAAGTAAAAAAGAATTGGCCTCTAACCTTGACATGAAGGATCTTGGCTTAATTCATTACTATTTGGCACTGGAAGTCTGGTAGATGTTGAAAAATGTAACTAGGTTCGGTCTTCATAATGACATGTAAATATGATTTTATAAGATGTAAATAAAGAAAAATGATATTATTTTATTGACTTGCTTCATGGGTTTCATGAGCAAGGATTTTGTTTTTGAGTCAAGACTCCAATTGAGAGTCTTTAGGATTTATTTGTCATTTAGTCATAAAATGTAAGAATCATTGTCATGTAAATGAAGTCATGTTACACTTTGTAAAAGGTCAATATTATCTATGTAAAATATCCTCCAAGAACTTGTCACCAAACCTCTTCAAGTCGGCCTACAAATGATGAGAAAGTTGCTAGATCAAGAAGCCCTAACTCCAGCTGCCAAGTCAGCCTAAAGGGCAACGAAGGAGGGGTACATATAGCCTACCTCGTCCTCCATTTGAAGACAAGAACTCAACTCACTCGGGACAAGAAGAAGTGCAAAGTAAGGAAGAAGCAGAAGGACGAAGAAAGGAAGACAAGAAGAAGTGCAAAGAAAAGAGAAAGAGGTTTCTTCTGGAAAGCAAAGTTAGGGTTTCTTCCAAGCCAGTGAAAGGGAATCTTCTGGGCATGTGAAGTTTTGGGCAGCAATTTCATTTGGGCAGTGCAAAGTTCTGGGCAGTGCGAAGTTCTGAGCAGCAGTTTCTCTAGGAAGTGCGAAGTTAAGGCAGTAAGGGAAGGATTCTTCTAGAGGACAAAGTAGAGATCTAGAAACCGAGTCTCTCTAGAGGAAGTAAGGAAAGACCTAGGCGCCAAGATTCTCTAGGGAAATCCGAGGAGGAACAGTAAGAAGAATACAGACTGAGTTCTCTAGAAGAAGCCGAGGAAAGCAGCAAGAGAAAGGCAGAACAAAGAAAGAGGCAGAGTATCAAGGTTGGTGACAGGGTTCTTGGAAGGACACTAGAGTTAAGGGTTTGTGTCATGGTCTTGGTACTTATCAATTCAAGATCTAAGAAGAATAATTTTGATTGGGTTTTCCTCTCTAGAGGTGAGAGGTTTTGGCCCTGGCTGAAGAAGGCTACATACTGTGTCACTTGTCTCTTTTATTATTATGCATATTGGTAATTGTCTTGATGAAAGAACGCATTAATAAGCTAACAAGGAATTGAACACAAGAATAAGAAAGTAAAAGAACATCACAAGCAATTATCAAGAAGAAAAATAGTTATCTACTACACGCCCTACATTTCTCAATGGCAGAAACCTAGTGAAATCATTCTTGAGGCAAGGAAAATATGTGATCAAGATCCTTCAGAAATTTGGCATGATGGAATGCAAGTCTATGGCAACTCCTATGGTGACAAATCTAAGAAAAATGAGAAATTTTGAATATGACCTAGTGGATCCGTCCATGTACCGAAAGTTGATTGGATCGTTTATGTATTTGGTGAATACCAGGCTAGGTATTTGTTTTGTTGTTAACACCTTGAGTCAGTTCCAAATGGAACCGAGACATGAGCATTATGTTAATTTTTCTTAGGGATATATTGTTCTTTGCTTTGATAATTGCATTTCATTATTTGCATATTAAATTCACCCCGCTGCATCATGACCTTATTTAGATTTACCACATTATTCAGCAACATATGCAACTATATAGAAGAAACAATATCATCATCAATGAAATGGAACATAAAGGAACAACAGAAGAAAAGCATTCACACATAGAGACACCAGGATTGGTCGGAAACCAAGGCAAAACCCACTATGGGGAAAACCCTTTCAAATTCTTCTTCTTATTAGATTGTCATGGAATGATTCAACAAAGAGAGAATACAATGATCCATATCTTCATCCATACAACTATCCATCAAATCAACTAAACAACATTCAAGAGATGATTCCAACAAATATATTGATCAGATGTCACTTCACCAAATTGTAGTTGACTTCAGACATCTGCGTTCAACTACGGCAAATGTCAAAAACAAACCCTACTTTCCAACCACAGGGAAGATGTGATGTACATGCGGTTGAAAGGCTTTAGCCACACGGATGAACCGACCTTTTGAAAAGTGTAACTAGGTTCAATCTTCATAATTAAATGTAATTGTGATTTTTGTAAATGATGTCAATAAGAAAAATAAAATTATTATCGTAATGCTTGCTTCATGGGTTTCATGAGCAAGAGATTTTATTTTTAGATGGCTCCCATTGTGAGCTTTTGGTATTTGTCAAAAAGAGTCAATGTCATACCCTTCTTGGGCATGTTACAAAAGTATATGAGTCTATAGAATTGTCAAGAAGCCCTCCAAGACAAGCACAAGTTACTCCTCTTCAAGTCAGCCTAAAGATAAAGTGAAGTACTCATGTTGGCTTCACCTAATGGAGACACACTTGTTCGAATACTCATGTCAGCTTATTTATATGGGACAACCACTATATATATGTGGATAGGGTCCTCGCATTTCCACAGTCAAGGAGTTTGGTTTACCTCTGAAATTCGGATAACAATTACAGTGACAAGTATAGAGATAAGTTCGAATATCAATTGCACTGACAAGTATTTCAGAAAAGGAACTCGTATAGGTGATCTTCTCTTTGGTGCTACTACAACAAGAGTTTGCAATATATACACAGTGATGAAGTCTCACCACAGTGCCACAATCTCGATGAAATCTCAGTAAAGGTCTCAGTGCCATCTCAAAGAAAAGATATCAATGCTATCTCAAAGAAAAAGGTCTCGTTACTAGCTCAGGAGAAAGTCTCGGTGCTACCACAAAGGATTGTGACTTCAGTTTCGGGCTCATTGCAGAAGGAGAAGTTCAGTGTCATTACAAGTGACCATAGGATTCAGTACAGTGACCTCAAGTGATCTCATACAATAAGAAATCTGAAGCTTAAGTGTAGTAGAAGGAACAGAGAAAGAGTAAACAAGGAAGCGGAAGAAGAACTAGTGTCTTGGTCTTGGAGTGGCAAATAGGTCAAGGGTCTTGGTCTTGGTATTCGTCAATTCAAGTTTCTATAAGAAAAATTCGTTTGGGTTTTCCCTGGCTTACAGTCTACATACTGTGTCTCTTGCCTCCTTTATCGTTCATGCATTGGTAATTGTCTTGATGAAAAGAACACTGTAATAACATAAGCAAGAGAAGACTATAATCAAGAAGTGAAAAATCTCTCACAAGCAATTATCAAAGTAGAGAAATCACCTAACCATTGATGCCCTAGATTTCTCAACATGACCTTCGTGCAGTTGCAACCTAAATTTCAATGTGGCAAACCTGCGGTTAAGGCTCAAAACCCCTAAATCAGAAATGTGAACTTCGGAGCCTACAATTTCAACTTTGTGCGAACCAATTCTCTGCGGACCTACCTCAGACCTGTGCAAGCCAAAACCAAATAAGAGAATAGAAGAATGATCCATGATGATGTCCAAATGAGGGTCATTTGACTTGTATTTATAGCTATCCATGGGTGTTCAATTTCCTTTTGCATCGACCTATCCTTTTGTGCACATGTGGGATTTAATTCAAAAGTACACTTTCCCTTATCCAAATTGAGCACTTCAATAGTCAAAATTGGTCCTCTTGAAAAAAGGAATCTCGTTCCATGGTTGGAATTTGTCACTGAGTTGCCAAATTAACACTTCCTCTCAACTAGGGAGAAATTCCAATTGCATCACGTAATCATTGGAAGTATCCTATCATCAAATCATATCATCTCTCAAGTATCTCGTCATCAAATGTCATCATTGTTCATCTTTGCTTATCCCAGCTTATCTCTTGATTGTCTCTGCTCATATGCTGAATCTAAAAGAAAAAGAATTTGAGATTGGAGGGGAGCTTAAGTTACCACCCTTAATCCATCTGGGAGCCACTACTACCACCCAGAATCACTGCTAGTGGGGAGTCCAATGTTACCACCCGGGAAACATCAAAGAGCTTATCATCAAGGAGTCCTGCTCAACTTGGAACCACATCGAGGAGCACATCACAATCCAGAATATAATGACAATGAGGAAGGTCCTATTGGACACTCTCACCTCATGTCTTATGACAGTGGGTAAGGTCCTATGGGACACTCTCACCCCATGTCAAGCAATAGGTGTGATACTACTTACCAAGCAAGATCACAACCATCCCATGATGCAATCAATGGACGAGATACCACTTCTTATATGAGGTAAGGATCACAACCATACTATTGCTTGTTGATCTTCCCAACAATGACACTCACTAGTCATGTGGTAGAACACCTACGTCATAATCAGCTTGGGTTGCACACCTCCAAGCACTCTCTCAACCCGTTGGCTAGACGGGGAGCAGTATTCCCAACAATCCCCGCTTGTGGGTATGACGCCAATTGGGGTATACTTTGCATAGACCAAGATAGGAGAGCAACATCGCCGACCATATGGGTAACAAATAGGGGTGATACCCTATGGTCCAAAGATACCTCAACCCCAAGAGCCCTCTATCTCAATTCCTCACCCTAGGAGCTCAGACAGGGGGGGAGAGTTGGCTCAGTGTCCTCGATCAGTCCTGCTCTTTGTAGATCAGAAACATATCATTGTTCTCATATCTGGTACCAACTTAAACAATTCACTGAAGAGTTCAATCATAATGTCTCAATAGCAACAGTCGCTAGTTCATGCAAGACATCAAATCAAATATTATATTAGAAAAAATATTTGTCACAAAAAGGATACCTTATTCATCCTCCCTCTCACGGAGGCAACAACCACAAGCCTAAGCTTGTTTCGTACAACAACACTATCTCAATATATGAAAATATCTGAGTCTCAACTATATAGGGATTCTTTGCCAATTGGATCCCACTTTTTATCATCACAATGTATCATTGTCACATCCAGAACCTATCTAAAATATCTTTCCAAAGTGTTTCTTCAACTCGTCTCACAGCGAGCCATGCTAGCAACATCGTACTCAACCTCGGTCATGCTTAAAGCTACAGACTTCTCAACCAAAATATCATGGCAGATCTCATACTAAAGTGGCACCCAGATGTGCTCATCTCATCAATAACAATCCCGAACAGCATCAGTACATCCATGCAGTGATATATCATTGGAAGAATATCTCAGACCAAAAATTGATTGTCACATGCAAATATCTCAAAATGTGTTTGGCGGCAACCCAATGTGTATGAAGTGGCTCAATCATGAATTGAATCAGATTCTATGCAAGACATATATATATGCAGACGGGTGTTCACACGAAACATCAATGCTTCAATCAACTATTAGTTGCCAAGTCAGGTCCAGCAATATCTCTGCATTATTTCTTGAAATTCAATTAGCTTCACGATATAGATTTTATTTTCCAAACTTCAGAAAGTAATTCATCATGCCATGATTCTTCATTTCGAACTTCATAGGCCAACTCCCTCTTACTTTTATCATCAGAGGCTCATTACCTGTCAAGAATAGTTCATCAACATATAAAACCAAAATCAAAGGCATACCTTGGACCACATTGAAGTAGAAGTTTGGATTTGTACATCTTTATGGCTTCACCAGATAACTGTTAATGCAAATATACAAGGCTCGAGGAGCTAGCTTCAAACCATACAACGCTTTCTACAAAATAATACTGATCAAACCAATGTACTCAACTTTACACAAATCAACACTATGCAATCAAATCAACTAAGTCAGCTTATCAAGCCTTGGATGCCAGATCAAAACTAATATCAAAGTCATAAAAGTTTCTACCAATATCAATTCTTCAAACCAGGTGTCAAGTAGAGCTCACATCCAAATACTAAGTTATGACTTTACCTATTGTCATGTCAACAAATTGTTATTTAAGCAATATCAAACTCCATCAGGCCATCCACATAATCATAATATGAATTATTTTATGTATCACAGATAAGTCATATAAGTTTCATGCATTCACAGTAAGATTACCGCATACTAAATCACAGTTGTTTATACTTTAACCAATGTGCCAAAGCCAATGATGTCAATACATAATCACTATTGAATACCAATATTAGTCACTAAAAGTCACTATGCCCACATAGCATTGTCATCAAGGCAAATCATCAGTTATCAAGTCAAAACCCTAATTGGTGAATTCAATCAATTCATAAGCCAAAACAAATCTATGAACTATCAAGCATCATGTCAAAATTTCAATATTGCTTATCCATATTAAATCAATAAGCCAAATATTAAGCCAAATCTTGTCAAACCCTTGCACCTGTTATCAATTATTGTCATATACTAGCTTCAATGATCAAATCAAAATGGCATATTGATATGCATATTTCGGTCCCCTGCAAACACAAGTTTAGTCAACACATTCACATTCTATATAGTAAAAAATACAAACTTCCCTGCTCATAGGACTTTCTATTATTTGTCCATATTTGTAGGGTTGTCATACCCCAAGTGTGTTCCCGGTTTTATGCATAGGGATTCAATTTGTGTGATCTACAGGCACACAACCGCACCCATAGGCCTTCTTCCATGCGGTTGGGAGACCTATAACCGCACTCTTAAGCTTTTCTACCAGCGGTTTGGGCTTAGACTAGAAGAAAACTTCCTTTTCTCAGACCAAAACTTGTTGCAGACTAACAACATCAGATATTTGACTATTCATGTCCAAAAATATCACTTCAACAATAATAAATCTTATGTACATTTAATGATAATAGGTGTAGGGAGCTTATGGAGAGTTTTTCCCTCTGAATGGGAAGCCACTTCAGTTATCATCATTCAAAACATTAACCGGTCTATCATAATACTGTCATGCATCAGCAAAACTGTTAGATCATGAAATCAAACTATATCAGGTTCTCAAACATATATCCATCATGGTCATAACATATTAGCATCAACTACTCCATCATCATATATGAACATGACATCAAACTTTCATCAAGGGTTATTGTCAAATAATTAGAATCACTAATAAGAGTACTTCAAGAATCATGATCACAACATCACTATCAAGACGAGGCATTCAGATTTATCCCATCGTCAAATTTACTAAGCTTATCAAAACCTAACCAAGGTCAACAAGAAGATCTTGAGCATCAATCTTATTGTTACTTTTTATCATCAAGGTTAACATGCTTATCACAAGCATTATCAGTAGTGTCAAGCTACCATATATCAAAAACAATATATCTAGCTAGCTTCAGGAAATCCATCATGTCTAAGATGTGAGATGATTTTCCAAATATCAAGTATAACAATATATCAAAAATCAATATTTCTAGGTAGCTTTGCTATGACTTAATAGAATGTAAGATATTTGTCCAATATCGAGTGCACCAACTCATCATATGTACCATGAATCAAACTTACTTTCATATGCATATATGAATCATACACGAAGACAATATTCCCATCATACCTTAGGGCTTACCTCGCCATCCACTATAGCAGGTGAAACAATATACTATACATACCTTGTAGTATTCAAATACATGTGCACCTTCTTATTTGACATTGGCAGTTGAAGCACTTTGTCAACTTTTCATCAAGTGCCTCTTTCCTTTTCCAGCACTAGCTCTTCTCTTCGTGCACTAGCCATCTTTTCCTACACCTCGGATGATCCTCAAGAAGGATCCACTTATCACATCTTATCAGGAGGTTAGAAGTATCCAAATACTCAAACATACATGCAAGAATTATAATCAATGAACAAATGAATAAATCTAAACAAGAGTAAAGACATGAAGAAGTAACATAAATTGAAAAAGTACTTATCTTTAACGAGAGGTGATCGGCTCCCTCTTGAACCAACCTTCAAGAGTCCTTACAATCCATTGTCCATATTGCCTTCAATATATTTCAACCAACTTCATCAACAACCATGCCTAATTGAGACTGTCACATCTATGGCGACATTAAATCTGTCACAAGTGTTAGAACATCTTCATACTGATTAGCTAGGGTTTCTAGGTTGCATATCTCAAATCCTTATCATAATCCAAGGTTTCTTCCAAACCCTAACCTCATAGTGTCCATCAAACCCTAATTGTCAAATTGCCTAGGATTTCTTCAAACCCTAGTATTCTTTTAGGTCTCCTCCATCTTCTTCTTGCTTCCATCAATGGTGTCTTCATATGGGTGATATTCAATGATTTTCTTCAGCGCAGCTTTGGTACCATGTTAATTTTTCTAAAGGCTATATTGTTCTTTGCTTTGATAATTGCATTTCATTATTTGCATATTAAATTCACCCCCACAACATCATGACATTATTCAGATTTACCACATTATTCAGCAACATATGCAACTATATAGAAAAAACAATATCATCATCAATGCAAGAGAACATAAAGGAACAATAAAAGAAAAGCATTCACACATAGAGACACCACGATTGGTCGGAAACCAAGGCAAAACCCCCTACAGGGAAAACCCTTTCAAATTCTTCGTCTTATTAGATTGTCATTGAATGATTCAGCAAAGAGAGAGTACAATGATCCATACCTTCATCCATACAACTATCCATCAAAATCAACTAAACAACATTCAAGAGATGATTCCAGCAAAAGTATTGATCAGATATAACTTCACCACATTGTAGTTGATTTCAGAGATCTGCGGTCAACTATGGTCAACTGTGGCAAATGTCAAAAACAAACCCTACTTTCCAACCGCAAGGAAAACATGATGTGCGTGCGGCTGAAAGACTTCGGCAACATAGATGAGACGGCATGTGTGGGGTTGCAGCCTAAATTTCATCGTGGCAAGCCTACGGCTGAGTCTCAAAAACCCTAAATCAAAAATACGAACTTCGGACCCTGCAATTTCAACTTCGTGCAAACCAATTCTCTACAAACTTGCCTCAGACCTGTCGGCCTGTCACTTGACTTGTATTTATAGGCATCCATGGGTGTTCAATTTCCTTTTGAGTCGACCTGTCCTTTTGTGCACGTGTGGGTTCTAATTCAAAAGTACACTTAACCTTATCCAAATTAAGAGCTTCAATAGTCAAAATTGGTCCTCTCGAAAAGAGAAATCTCGTCATGTGGTTGGAGCTTGTCACTGAGCTGCCACATTAACACATTGGATGATCCAAGAGGATCTTGTCAGTCCAGCATGAGCGGAGTCTTCAATAGTTCAACATCGAAGTGATCGTCAAATGATCCTTGGTCGATGAGGTCTTGAACTATATCAACTTCGCCAGTTTCGTCGTCAACATTCAGTGTCCGATGTCTTCAACTTCGATAGTGATGTTTATGGTTCAGGTTGCCCGGTGTTGGTTTCAATTCCCCGGTGATGTCAATAGTTGATATGGTTGTGTACCTGGTTGTCAACAAGTGGTTGTCAGTTTCACTAGGATTTGGTCGTCGACATGGGTTTGTCATCCGTCTCGCAGGATTTGGTCATCGACATGGGTTTGTTGTCCGTCTCGCAGGATTTGGTCGTCAAAATGGGTTGTCATCCGCCTTATAGAGTTCGGTTGTCGACAAGAGGTTATCGTCATGTGACGTTTGTCGCAAATGTCGCTTTGTGACAAAGAAGTGTGCATAGGTTTATTGATCTAAATCATCAAAAATGATCTAAAACCTAAAGCCTACATGCAAACCCTAACACCTAAACCCATTAACCCTAACTTAGAACCTAAGCCATGTGTTAAAACACACTTAAATACATTAAACCCTAAAATATAACCTCTCAGACCATATAAAAACAATACAATGCAATAAACCATAATACAATGTAAAACTCAATCATAAACCGCAGTCCCTAACCGCGGGAGTTAACCGCAACGGGATCACGGAAATAAGGCCATGTGAGCAATGAGTGGCAGTAAACTCGCAATCGGCGTTTACAAACAGCGGAGTTAACCGCGTTGGTAACCGCGTGCCATGTGAATAGAAGTCAAACGGCAGAGGTTACATAAAACAATTCCCATCGCAGTCACAACGTTGTTGCCACAACCGCTGGGTAGAGTGTTGTTCACATTGCACCATAACCGTCGCAAACTGTAAGTCGAGACCATCGGGATGATGACCGCAGAGGTGGCAACCTACAGTTAGACCACAGCAATCACATGTGCTATCACCCTCCACCCGGTTAGCAAACGGCTAACGTTTTTTTACTTATCCTAAGGTCTAAAGTGGGTATGTAACTACAGTTTGGTCCTCTATTAATTCATATACCATGGAACCTAACCCTAAGGTGTCATTTCATGACAAGACCGAGGGAAACAATCCCAAATTTCAGCCAGTTCATCCAATCTTGGGCATAAGGAGTTTGAATGCATTTGCAGGGTCATAAAAGGCAGTTTTGCTCATTGAAGAAAAGGAGAGTGGTTTTGAGTTCTAGAGTGCAGATTCTGGAGGATATAGGCGATTTAGTTTTTAGTGTAACAGGAGCATCAGGTGTCAGAATTGGGAACCAAGACAGGATTTGGAAAGCTAATCCAAAGAGCTTTCTTGTGACAGTGACCAGAAGTGCCTATGTGCATGATCAGTCTGGTCAATTTGCTGTGTAATCGACCTCCTCGGATTCAATCCTAATAAAGCGGTTGCCCATCTTGAAAGTGGACCCGGAGACATAGTGCATCAGGGACGAACTTCGTAATCAATCTTGTTGTTTGGTATCGTTGTGTTTTGTTGTTTTCGATTCTGTTTGCATCTTGCTTATGTTTTAAATCTGTCGTCAATTCATTCCTTTTCCCAGCAGTTCTCACGATAAAAGCACTTTCAGTTAACATTCAGTTCAATAATAGCATTAATCAATTCTACATCAGTTTGTAATATGATTATTTCAGATCATATAATTTGGTATCAAAGCAGGTTGCGTTTGTAGAATTTGTCAGTGAATGTTAACCAGGTCAAAGTCACAAAGTGGAGAAGGAATCCTCAAGGAGATTAATCCAAAAATTGGAAAGCGAAGAGTCGCTCATAAGTCGACCATGACAGGGTCTGATGCAGGTGAAACACCAGAAACTAAGATTAGCGATGAACAGTTTCAGCAAGCATTCTTGACTATGCAGCAGATGTTGGGAGAACTTTACGAAGATAAGAAGGCGAGAGATGCAGCTTCTTCTTAAAAGACATCGAAGAAGGATAAAGGTAAAGGCAAGGTTGATAAACCTCCTTCACCTCCATCATCATCATCATCATCTTCTTCTTCTTCTTCTTCTTCCAGTACAGAATCTAAAACAGAAAAGAAACCTAAGAAAACATTTGTTTTAAAACTTGATGTAAAATTTGAGTTACCTATTTATGACGGCGAAATGAATCCTGAAAAGCTAGATAACTGGATTAAGCAGTTAGAAGTGTATTGCCGTATTCAGAACATTTATGACAATAAAACGAAAATTCAATTAGCTACACTTAGAATGGGGGGAACAGCTTTAAACTGGCGAGAAAGTAAAACTCAGATAGATGTAAAGCAGAAAGGAAAAGTCATCTCTTCATGGTCCAAGTTTTTAAAAGCTCTTAGGAAACAATTCTATCATTTAGGATACATGCAACAAGCTATTATTGGTTGGCAACATTTAAGGCAAGGTAAAGGGCAGAGTGTTCAGGAGTTTACTCAGGAGTTCAGAAAGAAAGCATTGGCGCTTGGTATTTCATTGGATACACATGAAACTTTATTAAAATACATCGGCAGTTTACATTCATATTTGCAGCATACATTATTGATGTTTAATCCTGATGATTTTGATGTAGTATGTGTTCAAGCCATACATATTGAATCAGGTGGCAGACCATTCAAATTTTCACCACAATCATCCAAAGAGTTGGAAATCAAGGATTCCAATGACAGTAAGGGGAAGAACAATTCGAAGAGAAAGAAATCAACGATAGCTCAAAAGGAAAGACCTACTTGTTCCCATTGCCAAAGAATC
Source organism: Pinus taeda (assembly GCA_000404065.3). NCBI lineage: Eukaryota > Viridiplantae > Streptophyta > Pinopsida > Pinales > Pinaceae > Pinus > Pinus taeda. Next base: position 73,422 of record APFE030738130.1, on the reverse strand, counting down.
GGCCATTATGAATCTAAGTGTTGGAAACTTCATACAGAACTTAAGCCCAAAAAGTTCCTTAAGGAGAAGGATGAAAAAAAGGCAATTGCAGCAGTCCAACAAGATCTAGGTTCTAATTTAGGTGATGAAAGGAGGATAACTGCCATAGTTTCAACAGGTAAAACTTCTGACACTAGTTCAAGTTCGAATACTATTGCATCTTCATCAAACATAAATCCTTCAAATGAGGATAAAAAAGTTGAATTATTTAACATACAGATAACTTCTAAGCACACAAAGATAGATACAATGTTTGACAGTGGATCACAGGCCAATTTAATATCTGAATATTTAGTTAAGAACTTGGGCTTGGAGACACAAAATCATCCAAGACCTTACCCATTAGGATGGCTAAATAAATCAGCTCAGATAAAAGTCACAAAATAGTGTCGATTAAGATTTGCCATTACAACTAATTACATTGATGAAGTGGAATTAGATGTGGTTCCAGTAGACATATGTGGAGTTATCGTAGGAAGTCCTTATCTTTATGATCGTGATGCAGTATTTTATAGAAGAGAGCATAAATATCACCTTAAGAAAGATGGGGTTGAATTTATTGTCAGGGCACATCAAAGTAAAAATCACTTGAATTTAGTTGCTGCTAATCAGATGAAGCGATTAATAAGTTCAAAATAAGAGATTTGTAATCATGTGTGTAAAGGAACAACATAAGAGTCGACATAATGTATGTTCAAGTTATGAATCTCAGCTTAAAGGTAGTTTGGTCAAAGAGGTAGAAACTTTTCCAGTTCTATTTATAAAAACCAAACATCTTACTCATAAGCAGGGAATACAACATGAATTACAATTGATGCCTAAAGCTCCTCTTCCTAATGTCGGAATGAATCATTTCAGTACAAGTTTGGAAGTTATCAGTTACAGGGATGCAGGTCAGTATTGGGGAAAGTCAGTGTTAAATTTCTCTAGTATTGTGTCACCATTTCATGTTTCAAACAGTTTGGAAGCCTCTTTTCAAGTGGAGAGGAAGCCTATTTGTTTTCATATCAAAGCCTTTCCTAAAGCAGTGTCAAAGTATCCGATACATCTAAGGGAAACTTATGCATCAGGGGAAAGTGCTAATCAATGGAAACATCATTTAATGAATAAGGAAACAGTGATTCAAAAAAATCAACAGCCATCTCAATACTTTCAAAATCAAACTAAGTTGCAACAGTTTTCATATTACAGTTTGATGGGTTTATTGCAGCAAGATCACTTAGTAATCGGGAATCAGGAAAGTATATCAAGTCAAACAACTGATATGATGTCAAAAGTGTCTTTGATTGTCTCTATCATTCCGCAATATAGATTGTTAATACATATCAATAGTATTGAACAATATCCTATAGAGACTGTTTTCAAAGATGTTTATGAACCACTAATTCATGGTATTTCGCAGAAAGAAGTCAATTGCCATGTTCATAACAGGTTGTTTGACCATCTTCGCAAGTTGTGCATACTGCAGATGGATGGAACAATTCACAGATTCAAAGAGTGCCATGATCAGCATCATCAGGGTCATCACTTTCAGGTGGTTGATCGAATGTATTGGTACATCTTCCGGACAAGGTAGAAAGTGAGGGAGCTTTACACTCATCTACCATCTGTCTAGTCAAACTTTTGTGGTCCAAAAGCTTTCAATTGGAGAGGATTGATCCAAGAGGATCTTGTCAGTCTAGCATGAACGGTGTCTTCAGTAGTTCAACATCGAAGTGATCGTCAAATGATCCTTGGTCGATGAGGTCTTGAATTGTATCAGCTTCGCCAGTTTCGTCGCCAGCATTCAGTGTTCGATGTCTTCAGCTTCGATAGTGATGTTTATGGTTCAGGTGGTCTGGTGTTAGTTTCAGTTCCCCGGTGATGTCAATAGTTAATATGGTTGTGTACCTAGTTGTCGACAAGTGGCTGTCGTCAATTCCGCCAGGATTTGGTCGTCGACAAGGGTTTGTCGTCCATCTCGCAGGATTTGGTCGTCGACATGGGTTTGTCGTTCATCTCATAGGATTTGGTCATCAACATGGATTGTCATTCGCCTTGCAGAGTTCGGTTGTCGACAAAGGGTTGTCATCATGTGGTGTTTGTCACAAATGTCGCTTTGTGACAAAGAAGAGTGCATAGGTTTATTGATCTAAATCATCAAAAATGATCTAAAACCTAAAGCCTACATGCAAACCCTAACACCTAAACCCATTAACCCTAACCTAGAACCTAAGCCATGTGTTAAAACACATTTAAATACATTAAACCCTAAAATCTAACCTCTTAGACCATATAAAAACAATACAATGCAATAAACCATAATACAATGTAAAACTCAGTCATAAACCGCAGTCCCTAACCACGGCAGTTAACCGCAACGGGACCACGGCAATAAGGCCATGTGAGCAGTCAGTGGCAGTTAACTCGCAGTCGGAGTTTACAAACAACAGAGTTAACTGTGTGCCATGTGAACAGAAGTCAAACAACGGAGGTTACATAAAATAGTTCCCATCACAGTCACCAGTGACCACGTCGTTGCCGCAACCACCGAGGAGAGCATTGTTCACATTGCACCATAATCGTCGCAAACTATAAGCCGAGACCGTAGGGATGACGACCACGAAGGTAGCATCATGCGGTTAGACCACGGCAATCACATGTGTTGTCACCCTCCTCCATCCGGTTAGCGAACAGCTAACGGTTTTTACTTATCCTAAGGTCTAAAGTGGGTATGTAATTACAGTTTGGTCCTATATTAATTCAACTACCATGGAACCTAACCCTAAGGTGTCATTCCATGACAAGAAATGAGGGAAACAAACCCAAATTTCAGCCAGTTCATGCCAATCTTGGGCATAAGAAGTTCAAATGCATTTGCAGGGTTATCAAAGGCAGTTTTGCTCATTAAAGAAAAGGAGAGTGGTTTTGAGTTCTAGAGTCCAGATTCTGGAGGATATAGGCGATTTTGTTTTCAGTGTAACAAGAGCATCGGGAGTTAGAATTGGGAACCAAGACAAGCATTGGAAAGCTAATTCAGAAAGATTTCTTGTGACAGTGACCAGAAGTGCATGTGTGCATGATCAGTCTAGTCAATTTGTTGTGTAATCAACCTCCTCGGATTCAACCCTAATAAAGCAATCGCCCATCTTGAAAGTGGACCCGAAGATGTAGTCCATCAGGGACGAACTCTGTAATCAATCTTGTTGTCTGGTATCGCTGTGTTTTATTGTTTTCTCTTCTATTTGCATCTTGCTTATGTTTTAATTCTGTCGTCAATTCATTCCTTTCCAAGCAGTTCTCACGATAAAAGCACTTTTAGTTAACATTCAATTCAATAATGGCATTAATCAATTCTACATCAGTTTGACATATGATTATTTCAGATCACTGGATTGCAACAAAACATATATTGAGGTATTTACGTGGTACCGTTGACTATTGTTTGAGATATGCTTAGAGTGGTGAGATACAGTTGCAAGGATATTGTTGATTTGGGGTAGCATTGGATGTGCTCTAGCCACAAAATTTGGTGAAGAGGCACATGACATCTCCAATACCCAGAAAGGGTTTGGCCAGATTCTAAACAGTTTGGGAGATATTAAAATAATTAATATTTTTAATGGAGTCCCTAAGCCTAAACTTAGGGAAAATAAAATATTAATGTGAATTAATATAAAACTGCGTTAAAATGGTCCAAAAGTCATGGATCAAGCCAGATCTAATCTTAGTCATTGACTAGGGACTTAATCTCGGTCGTTGATTTGTCAACCAGAAAATTATAAGAGGAGGCTTGAGGGTCACTTGGAGAACACACCAAGAGATCAAGATTTCGACTTTATGGGGCTGGGTTTGCTGAGAAAGTTGAGAGAGTGATCAGAGTTGTAGCTGAGGGGAAGTGAATACAAAAGCAAAGAGGCAGAGATAGTGTCGGGAGGATCAGTGCAACAACCGAGAAAGTTGACACAGAGGGCAGAAGCCGAAACTGCCGGGAATAGTCGGAACAATAGGGAGAGCTGACGCAGACGACAGAAGCCAGAACTGTCGGGAACAGCCGGAACCACCGAAACAGCCAGGAAAGCTGACGCAGAGTGCAGAAGCGGGAACTGCTGGGAATTGCCAGAACAACCGGGAAAGCTGACGCAGAGGGCAGGAGCTGGAACTGTTGGGAACAACCGGAACTGTTGGTAACAGCCAAGAAAGCTAACACAGAGGGCAGAAGCCGAAACTGCTGGGAACAGCCGGAACTGTCGAAACTGTTGGGAAAGTTGACGTAGAGTGCAGAAGCCGAACTGTCGGGAACTGTCGGAACTGCTGGGAAAGCTGACACAGAGGGCAGAAGACGCTGACGTAGTCCCTAGACGCTGACGTTGGGGTTTTTCGTGGGGCAGATTGGAGCTGAGGAGCTACCGGAGTGTTTATCTGGGGTTTCAACAGGAACATCTGTCTCAGATTGAGAGGTTCTACTGCTGAGATTTTTCTCAATTGGGTGAGCCAGATTTGGCACCCAGATTGTATTCTGAAACTGTTTAATAAATCAAACCCTCAAATAGTTGCATCAGTTTTCCCGCATTGGGTTTTTCCAGGGACATTAGTCCAAAAATAATGTGTCATTTGTGTGATTGTTTTTGTTTCCTTCAGTTGATGATCTATAATGTGCTAAGCATGTACTTGTGTTTATTTTCAGTACTTACTTTGTAAATAACTTGTTAATTAATCAGAACAAGTAGGAAGGAATAAATCAGAAAGTACATGAAGGGTTTCTAATAGTTAGACTTAGAAATTCCAATAGATATACAGACTCTGACTGGGCATGGAGTGCAGATGATAGAAAGAATACATCTGGTGTATGTTTCAGCCTCGACTCTGCTATAATATCCTAGATAAGCAAGAAGCAGAAATTTGTCGCACTCAACACTACAAAAGTAGAGTATATTATAGCTTGTTTGGCATATTGTGTGGGAGTATGGCTTTATAAGATACTCTCTATATTTTTCGACCAGATGTTGGAACCGACTTTGTTGTTCTATGACAATCAAAGTTGTGTGAAGTTGACAAAGAATCCAGTGATCCATGATAAGACGAAGCATACTTATATTAAGTATCACTTCATTCACGATATGGTGCAGAAGGGAGCAATGAGGCTCTAGTATATCTCCACAAATGAGCAAACAGTTGTCATTCTCATAAAGCCTTAATTTCGGGTGAAGTTTGTATACTTAAGAGACAAGCTTGGACTTGGGGAGAACCCCTCTATCAATGAGAGGGAGAATTAATGTGACATCAACAAGGGCATGGCTCAAAATGTTGGTGACAAGAGGAGCATGCCCCGAACTATAGGGGCATGGCTCGGATTGTAAGAGACAACAGGAGAATAGCCCGAACTATTGATGAGATAGCATGAGGGATGGACAATCTAGAGAGAATGATCCCTGAGGCCCGGACATTCATGGAGTGGGTACCTCTTCAACATCATGGCCTAGACTGAGGCTTTTGGATTTGGGAAATGGGTTTCCCTATTGAAAAGTGTGGTGAGAGAAGGACTTCTTTGTTGCATGCCTTAGCCAAAAAGACAATGAGTTGTCCTTCTTTGACCATTAAGTGAGTTCATGGAGATGGTGAGTTTATTCCCAGTTTGCGGGAATAATATTCACAAGTTCATGCATAGCATTGAAGGATCAGTTACATGGACACTTCCTTGGATTAGCTACAGTTCAAGTGGCAGTTCAAGTTTAGAAAAGGACGAGTTGGGAACTTCAGTCATTGATTGAAGTAATGATGAGTTGTGCCTCCAGTTATGATTGGAGAGAGAACCAATTTGACTCAATTAACTTGCCAGTTAGAAACTCGAGTTCTAAATTTGAATAAGGCCCAAAATTAGCATGGAATGAATCTATAAAGCAAGGAAGAAAGCACAAGGAATTCATTGTTGTTTTGTGCATGAAGGATTGTGACAAGACACAACTCACAAGATTGTGAGAGAGCACAAGTTTGGGTGAGCTCATCTTTGTTTGTGAGTGCATACATTAGAGGAGCTAGTGCGCAGTATTGAGGAGGCTTTCTTGTGGCAAAATTGCACTATAAGAATTAGGAGGCAATTATGTGCTAGGAAGTAGGAGCCGAGTACTAAAGAATAGGAGGCCCTCTGCACTAGGAAATAGGAGGCCTGTGCGCAAGGAAATAAGGCTAGGCAGAGTGCAAGGAAGTAGGAGTGGGATATTGGGTGTTTGCAGGGTGAGTCCGAGCTAGTTTAATGAGAGAACAAGGTTGTTCTCAGTGTGATAGATTGCCTTGTAAGAGATTCAATTGCTCAAGCTCTATCAATAAAATACCACAAACAAAGAAGCAAGTTTTCCCAGTTGGGTTCCCAAGAAAAATAATTGTGTAAACCTGTGTGTTGTGTTTTTATCTCTACATTTTATTTCGTTGCTAATCAGTTAAGAAATTGTGTATCTTTATGAAAGGAAGTTTGGTTTCAGTGTTGGTTGCTTAGCTTTCAATTCATGAAGTAGTTGCAGAATTTCATGGAAATTTAGCATGGTATCATAGCAGAGATTAGTATAAAGACTAGCACCAAGTTGATCAATTAGTGAAGAGCGCAGATCAATCAAGAAGGCTAGCGCTAGAGTTTGAAGAGCAGTTCTTTGGATAAGCAGTATGGCGTTCCAAGGACGAGGGCAGATCATTGTTTTAAGGGAGCCTCTAACTTCTGCTCATGGAATCAGCAGACATCAGTAGTGTTGGGAGATAATGGGGTGCTCTTGTAGTGTGTCCTTGAGCCAAAGTGGTCTTTTCCTTGTAGGGGGATCACATGGAGGAGGATCCAAAGGGTCCATGGGATCATCAACGATGTCCTTCTCGGATTCAGGCACAGAAGGATCCTCTAGAATATCCATATCATCACTCTTGTCCTCGGGGAAAGGAGGAGGAGGGAGGTCCCTTGCTTTTCTAAGGGCAGCATCTTCATCGAATGTTACATCCCTGCTAACTTCAATTTTCCTTTGACCATAAATATATATTTTAAATGGTTTAGAATCTTCACTATATCCAACAAACATACCTTTCCTTCTTGTAGCTTTTAGCTTGTTTCTTTTGTCCTTCGACACATGGAAGTATAAGGGATAGCCAAAAATCCGAAGATGACCAATATCGGACTTGACACTTGTGAATACTTCTTCGGGAGTCTTGTTGTCCAAAGCTTGATGAGGTAACCTGTTTTGAGCATATATTGTTGCGTTTGTTGCTTCAGCCCAAAGGAACTTTGCCAGCTTTTGATCATGAGGCGTGGCTTGAGCAGTTTCTACAATGGACTCGTTCTTTCTCTCAGCCACTCTATTTTGTTCAAGGGTGTAGGGCACAATGGTCTCCTTCTTAATTCCTTCCTTCTTGCAAAAGTGTATAAATTCATTTGAGGTGTATTCTCCGTCGTTGTTGGACCTGAAGATTTTTATTTTCTTCCCTGTATGATTTTCAACCAAACCCTTGAACTCTTTGAACATTTCGAATGACTCATCTTTTTGCTTCAAATAGTATATCCATGTCTTTCTTGAGAAATCATCAATGAAGGTGATGTAATAAAGATGACCTCCAAGTGAATGCATAGGCATTGGACCACATATATGATATATCAAAAAGAATGAGATGAAGAATTTCTTCCGTCTTGTTTTCAATAGAGGGGAATGGTCCCCTTGTCTTCTTTCCACTCCCACACCTAGGGCATACACCATCATGTTGAGCTTGAACATCGAGGATCCCAGAGACTAACTTCTTCAATTTTGGAAGTGCATCATAGTGAAGATGTGCCAACCTTCGATGCCACAACTCGCTTTGAAGATTTGTATTATGGACCATAGCTAGAAGATGTCTTCCAAAGACTTTATAGAGTCATTCAAACCTAGTTCCCAATGTCAAGGCATTTCGCATGTAGGATTCAGCAGGCCAAGTAAGTACAATCCCTTTAATAAATGCAACCCTCATTCCTTTATCCTCCAAGGCAGATATCGAAACCAAATTCTTCTTCAATCCCGACACATATAATACATTATGAAGCAAAACAGAATCCCTAGAGTTCAAATGAAATTTGACATAACCAAAGCCCTTTATAGGATGAGTGGTATTGCCACCTTTATAGGATGAGTGGTATTGCCACCAAGAATAATGTTCAAATTTGTCTCCCTCTCTACCAAATCAGAGGAAACCTCCTTATATCCAGAAAAGTGATAAGAAGCCCCACTATCAACCAGCCAACTATCCCAAGAGTCTGGAGGAGATGAACGAGCTAATGTAGAAATAAGGATATATTCAGATTGATTAATAGCATTGCCTTCATACTTGGAGTTCCTTGGCCTTTTTGGAGGATGAAAGTTATCATCACGATCATCGGGGGAGTCTCTTCTTTTTTCATTCCGTCTTCTATCATCTCTTCTTTCATATGTCTTGTTGTTGTTGAAGCCACGGCTGTTGTAGGACCTTGAAGAGTTTCTTCTTGGAGTATCTCTCTTTTCGGGACAATCTTGAGCGTAGTAACCCTTTCGATGACAGTTGTAACACTCAACATCTCTATCTCACCTTCTCAATTCCTTGGAATCTAGATTAGATTGAGAAGGTTTTCTTGATTTAAATGGCTTTCCCTTTCCTTTCTTTGCATTCTTCTTGTTCCCTTGAGCAACATAGGCAGAGGACTCTCCTTCATTTGATCCTTGAATTCTTCCTCTAGATATCATCCTTGATTCTTCTTGAGTGAGCTTTCCAACAAGTTCATCAAAAGATGAGAAGTTGTTATTGTTGCTTATAGTAGTAATGAAGGTTTCCCAAATGGGAGGGAAACCTCTAAGAGTTACAATCACCAATTCCGTGTCAGGCGGAGTTTCCCCAATTCTCTGCAATTGATCTCTAAGACGAGATATCCTCATAATGTATGATTGCACAGATTCTCCTTTGTTCATCTTCATATCTTTGAGTTGATCTTTCAAGGAGATGATTTCATTCAAATTGTTGGCTTCATACATGCCAACAATCTTATCATACATTTCCTTGGACCTTCTCAAATTTCCAACATAAGCAAGTAGATTATTTTGTAAACCATCAGCTATAATTTTCTTTGCTTTTAATTCATCTGTCTTGTGCTTGTTTTTTACAGCAGCGGAAGTATTTTCGGGAAGCTTAGGTACTCTTCTTGAATGAAGTCCAAAACATTATTGTTGTCAGTTATGATCTGAAGAAAAAGGAAGACCTTTTACCAAAATATTGTTTCCTTCCTTGATCAACTGCTAGAAAATGGATCTTGCTCTATGTCTCTTGGGCTCGTCTTCACCTCATCTCTGAAACCATGTTACTTTTTCATCGCTTTGTTCTATTCTGCAACTATTACTTCAGCAATATTTAATAGCATTCAATTTCTCAATTTCATTTCTTCAATTTTCCAATGACAGTAGAGCAATAGTAGATAGAACAAATAAAAAAATGCACATAGAAAGACAGCTAAGAGACAAGAGACACAACATTTGGTCAATGACCAGGGAAAAACCCCACTTGGGGGAAAACCCTTGCAAATCTTCTTCTATTATATTGTCTTTGAATGTTCAGCAGAGAGAATACATCATCCAAGTGTCAAAGTCAAGCTTTGACTTAGCCAACATCCAATGTCAATATTCAATATCAAACAATTTTCCAAACCAAAGACAAAGTAGAAAGATCTAGTGTCAACAATGGTCAAATATGAACCTTCTGCAAATCTGACTCGGTCAACAACAGTCAACCGCAATAGAGTCAACCCTAACCAGCCAATGGTCAAGGGTCAAAATTGTCCTCCAGCAGCTCAGTCAAAGGGCTTTCAATTCGGCTTCCTAATCAGGTCAAAAAAACATTGAAAACAGTGCCAATTTGAATAGTCAAACTTGGTCAATGCATAGGTGAAGTATGCAGTCAACTATCTGAAATAAGCCTACGATCAAAGTGCCCAGATTTCCTCAGATTTTGTGCCCTCCAATGCGGCCTAAGGAAACAGGAACAGCCCCAAAGAAATCGCAGTCAAATCATGCCAAATGTGTTTTGAAGAAAAGTGTGACTAGGTTCGGTATTTATCAATATAATTTTGATCTTTGTACTTGTCAGGAAAAAGAAATATTATTTTTATAAATTATATGAATTAGTTTCTTGCTCATTCTATAGGTCTAGGAAAGTCAAAGAGTCAAAATTATGTTAAAGAGCTCCTCTTGAGCATTTATGTAATGTACATGGGTCAACCTAGTGTCAAGTATAGCCCTCCAAGACAAGCACTATCCTTCAAAAAAGAAGATTGCCAGCAAAACAATGTAAATCTCAGTCATGTCGGCCTACAAATGAATTAAAAGGACAGTCATGTCGGCTCAATTAAAGACACAACGGTTCACATTTATGTCGCCTTATTTATGGAAGCATAACCACTATATATACACCCCATTAGGATCTGCGAAAAAGAGCAAGAAAGAATCTCAAATAAGGCTCTGAAATCTCAGATGGGTACAGATGGGTACAGGACAGATTCTCGGTTGGGTGCAGGACAATAAGGTGCAGTCTCGGTGATAGTTACAGTAAAGTCTTCGCATATCTCTCTATTGTCTCGAGCTAGTCACAGGGTCACAGTAATAGTTTCAACATTCATAAGGATCTCGGTGAAGTATATATATCATAGACACAGTCGTCACTATAATTATGATATCAATCATGATCCCAATAAATATGAAGATCTCGATTATAATCCTAGTAAAGATAAGGTCATGATGCAGATCTCGGTGCATTGGTGAAGACATGTGATCAAAGTCATGACGAAGACAAGGTAGAGATCTCGTTGACATGATGATAGCCTCAATAAGAGTGCAGCTATGATTTCGGTGAAGTCAGAGCTATGGTAAGACAATCATGATCTCAATGAGTCTAGGAGCAGACCTCATGGAGATCTTAGTGGTATGGTGAAGACCTCGGTGAAAGTGCAACAATGATGTTGCAGCAATGAAGATCTCAATAGTGCAACAACAATGATGATCTCAGAAGTGACAAGGAAGAAGAATGGTGTCTTGGTCTTAGAGTGGCATAGAAGGTCAAGTGTCAAGGTCTTGGTGTTCGTCAATTGGAATCTCTATAAGAAGAATTACATACGGGTTTTCCTCTCCAAGAGGGAGAGGTTTTGGCCCTGGAAGAATGCCAACTTCTTGAGTTCTTGTCTCTTTGTTTTTTTATAGCAGTTTGATGAAGTAAACACACACACTGATAACAAGAAGAAGATCAAGCTAAGATAGATTGTAAAAAGGATTTCACAAATTGTTATCAAGTCTAGAAGAATCTTACTAATGCTAACTGCCCTAGATTCTTCAACATGGTATCAGAGGTAAGGTGCTCAAGTCAAAGGAAGGGCAGCTAAAAGAGACATTCAAGGATCAGTCTACAACAGCAAGTTTTAAATTACAGTCTCTCTCAACTTGATGATCTATACTCAGATTCTTCCCACATTCTCAGCCTCAGAAAACTCGAATAAAAGATGCAAATGATCACAATCAGAAGACTCGATTAGGAGAGCTCATACAGCAGTTCAGTTCGGATATACATAGCCCGATGACATTTATTTTACAAGTCCCATTCTACCCACAGTCTCGGTGCCACTATAAGAAGATGTCAACCTCGGATTGAATCCTTTCTATAAAAGGAACAGTCTTGACATCTCAGGATTCTCAGAGCTTGATGACATATATTCAAGGGCATATATATAGAAGTGTGCATAAACAGTACTCAATATAAAATGAACAAGTCCTATGATACAACAATTCTAACTAATGAGTCTCTATACATCATGGCAAGCAACCTCAATACTCTATGATTCTACACAATGTTGCATACTATAAGGTTCCATGGTCTACTTATGTAATAGCAATGCAGTGTCATCCCAAGTACATCAACAGTTTGTCAAATGTATAAGTCGAAGTGACTCGAAGGCAAAGAAGGCAATCTTCCTATCAGTACAACAAGTATCTCATCCGGAGGAAGCATCAACGCATCTGCTTCAACCACTTCCGACGTGATCAAGGTGAAGATTTCATTTTCACATGACAAGTATTTTTTTCATTCTATAATTAAGTTTGGTTAAATGATTTCATGATTGCAAGGACATCTATAGGCTGGATGGGTCATCAAGATTCCTTGAATGAAGGAGGAGGATAGTCATAGTCCTCTAAGAAGTTGAGGTCATTAAACATATCAATAGGTCTCCTTTGAATTTATGGAAAGGGATGCTTATGAAAGATCCCTTCACATAGCAATATTGGAGACATCAAAGTGATGTAGATGATAAACTCATTCTCTAAATATGCAATGAAGGTGGTCACATGAAATCTGATCTACATGAAAGTAAAGGGTATCAAGGGATGTAGGATATCTACATAAGATCTCATCTACAAGATCTAGGAAGGAAGATAATCATCATCGTTCTAACTGATAGGCAAGGTAACAAATGTCCATGAACAAGAAGGTTACCTCATTCAACAACTTGTGGTCTCTATGCTAGATAGAGAAAGACAAGTTGATGACAAAAATATTGAAGGTTAAAAGAACTCAACCATGTGCAGAAAGGAAAGGCAAGGTTGGTCCTCAAACAAGACAGAATAAGTATAGCTAAGATTCAATGCTATAGAAAGATTTTGGAAGCTCATATCACTAAAAGATGGAGGAAGCCGAAGAAAAGGGCCAAGGAAAGAGGGAGTAACTAATCTCTCCTATGAGTAAGATAGTATCCCTCACAAAATGGTCCTATCATAAGCTCCTAAATCTTGTGTTATAAGATATGACAATGATAATAAGATGCATCATGGAAGCATTAGAAACAAGAGCTCATGACATCACCATGGGAATCATGAAGGACAAAATCCATGGCAGACAAACATGTAGGGTATATAGCTCTTGGGACCTTAGTGGACATTGAAGAAAAGAAAGGAGTCATCTAAGGCTCATCATACATCAAGTTAAAAAGGAAACATCTACCAGTTAGGGATATACAAGATCCTCAAAATTCTCTGATGGAATCCTCATCGAAGAGTTCTCTAATCTAGAGAGGAAGTAAGTGTTTCAACAAGAATTCCAACCTATGGAATCCATGAGATAATGATGTGATGACATGAAGCAGAACAAGGGATTGAAGATTTCTTCAATCAAGGAAGTTGCTGGAAGAAGCCTCGGTTACCTGAAGGTAAAATAAGGTATGTATGCTTTTGTTTAACAGTATAATGACATGTCATGTGGTTGCGGGTAACATGGATCATCACTTCTATCTTGAGAAACATGATCAACAGAAAAAGGATCTACTCCTCTGAAAGGATGCAGGAAGGCATAAGTCACACTAGATGAAATCAACATAATATGCCCTCATATGAAGTATGAGGTGGTTAACTACAATTAAGAAACTCTGATTGAAAGCACCTGGGAAGGAAATGTGTGAGGAAGGAAGAGATTGTGAGATATGCAACCCTAATGAAGGCAATCAACATCCAAAGACCAAGAGAATTTGAATAGGAAAGCTCTCAGAAAGATATGAAGACTCTGATGAAAGTCTGAAAAAGATGAAGACCCTGGACAATGGATATCTTTGGGAGATGTGTCAACATGAATGCAGTATGTTGATACCTACAGGAAGATGTCATCATGAAGAGCCATCTAGTAAGGTATAATTTGATTTAATGTTATGCTTTGATTTCTTGAATAATATCTGGTTGAGTGCATGCAGGGCTACTGGAACAAGAGTTGTAAGTACAAATACAACTGGCATTCATTGATGGATGGAAATTCCTAAAAGAAGCATGATGGGAAAGAAGTAGCTATATAATGAAGGTTCCATATATGTATCAAGAAGGCCACTTTCCATGAAGAAAGGAATGAAATGACGAACCGAAAAGGAAAGTGATCGATGGTTGATGCCCTACAAGGAAGAAGCTCAACTGAACTATATGACATCAAGGAAAGAAGTTGGTCAAGCAGTTGAAGGACCCACAAAGAAGAAGTTGTTGATGAAAAGAAGAGTCCCTTGTTAAGAAGGAGCTTTGACATGTCCCTGATTAAGAGGGAGCTTGAATTAGATCACCCCTTATTACAAAGGAGTGACAGTTGTGTTTTTCTATTTCATGTGTCATGCACTAGACCAAGACTAACAGCGGTAAGTCTAGGTTAAGGCCATGAATGGAAATATAGACACATGATAAACACAACATTCTTGTCTTCACCGGGGAAGAAAGAATGGAGGGTTGGGTAATCATCTAGCATTTGATACTGTTTAAGGATGTGTAGGGCATACAAGATAAGAGTAGGCAAGAGGATTGATATTCTTTGAGGGTTGGCAACTCAAGATAAGAATAGTCCTAGAAGGTCATACTCAATGAACACCCAGGTGGGTATGTACCTTGAGAGAAAATGACGAAGGTGTCTATAAATCATGGTCTCACCAGCATTGTAGCTCATGGTCTCGTACAGAGATGTCGCTGTTAGTCAAGGCCTTGCACTGTGACAATGTTGGTTGATATGATGTTATACAGATGGGATTACCAATTCAATTCTTCTTATGAGAAATTTTCAGATTGAGAATAACCAAGTACCATCATAAATACCTCCCTAGTTAAAAGGGAGTGTTGAAGAAAAGTGTAACTAGGTTCGGTATTTGTCAATATAATTTTGATCTTTGTACTTGTCAAGAAAAAGAAGTATTATTTTTATAAATTATATGAATGAGTTTATTGCTCATTCTATAGGTCTAGGAAAGTTAAAGAGTCAAAATTATGTTAAAGAGCTCCTCTTGAGCATTTATGTAATGTACATGGGTCAGCCTAGTGTCAAGTAGCCCTTCAAGACAAGCACCATCCTTCAAACAATAAGACTGCCAGCAAAACAATGTAAATCTCAGTCATGTCAACCTACAGATGAATTAAAAGGACAGTGATGTCAGCTCAATTAAAGACACAGTGGTTCACATTTATGTCGGCTTATTTATGGAAGCATAAACATTATATATACCCATTAGAGTCTACGAAAAATAGCATGAAAGAATCTCGGATGGGTACAGATGGATACAGGACAGATTCTCGGATGGGTGCAGGATAGTAAGGTGCAATCTCAATGATAGTTACAGTGAAGTCTTCGCATATCCCTTTGTTGTCTCGGCCTAGTCACAGGGTCACAGTATTAGTTTCAGCATTCATAAGGATCTCGATGAAGTATATGTATCATAGACACAGCCATCACTATAATCATGATATCAATCATGATCCCAATAAAGATGAAGATCTCGGTTATAATCCTATTAAAGATAAGGCAGAGATCTCGTTGAAATGATACTCAGTAAGAGTGCAGCTATGATTTCGATGAAGGCAAAGCTATGGTAAGACAGTCATGATCTTAATAAGTCTAGAAGCAGACCTCATGGAGATCTAAGTGGTATGATGAAGACCTCAGTGAAAGTGCAACAATGATGTTGCAGTAATGAAGATCTCGATAGTGCGGCAACAATGATGATCTCAGCAGTGACAAGAAAGAAGAATGGTGTCTTGGTCGTGGAGTGGCATCGAAGGTCAAGAGTCAAGGTCTTGGTGTTCGTCAATTAGAACCTCTATAAGAAGAATTACGTGCGGTTTTTCCTCTCCAAGAGGGAGAGGTTTTGGCCCTGGCAGAATGCCAACTTCTTGAGTTCTTGTCTCTTTGTTTTTGATAGCAGTTTGATGAAGTAAACGCACACATTAATAATAAGAAGAAGATCAAGCTAAGATAAATTGTAAAAAGCACTTCACAAATTGTTATCAAGTCTAGAAGAATCTTACTAATGCTAACTGCCCTAGATTCTTCAACAATGTGCCCAAGTCAACATTGGTCAATGTCCTAAAACAACCCTACAATTCGGCCCAATCAAATGTGTCTCCTGTCCTTCGCACGTGTTAGAGGAGTCCTTCCAAATCTGAGTTGTATGAACCAATAATAAGAGGAGAGAGAGAAGATGTGTTGTGTTGCTTGATGCCAAATGAGGTGTGAGGACACTTGTATTTATATGAATCCATGTGGGTGAAAAGACACGTCCTTTGGGCTTCTTGAGCCTACATGTCATTAATGCCAACCTTATCAATTTGTACATGTGTGGGCTTTAATTCAAAATAGCACTTCTCCTTGTCCGAATTGAGTGATCTTTAGGTTGATTTTGGTCCTCTCAAAAAGAGGAATTTAATGCAACAATTATCTCCATCAAATGTGTTGTCCAAAGTGGAATTTGACCCTAGTTGCATAATTTAACAGTGGGGACTCCTAGGACGGGCAAGAGAGAACGGAGACAACTAGAGAGGTACAATGGCTACATGGTGTTGGTCATTCATTTAGTTGATAGCGAGCCTTCCAGCTATCGGGAGGTTGTACAATAACAGGTGTGGCGAGATGTAATGGTTAAGGAGTACAACTCAATCATGCAAAATGATGTTTGGGAGGTTGTGCCTAGATCGACAGATAGAGCGGTGGTTCGATCAAGCTGAATCTATAAGATCAAGCACGGTGCAAATGGAAGCATCGAAAAATACAAGGGAAGGTTTGTGGCCAAGGGATTCTCTCAAAAGGAAGGAATAGATTTCGAGGAGACATTCGCTCCTATGGCCAGGTATACTTCTATCAAGGTCATGATCTCATTAGCAACACAAATGGGATGGCAGATCCACCAAATGGATGTCAAGGCAGTGTTCCTCAATGACAAGTTGGAGGAGGAAGTTTACATTGAACAACTAGAGGGCTTTGTAGCACACAACAGAGAGACCCACGTGTGCAAGTTGAAGAGAGCTTTGTATGGGCTCAAGCAAGTTCCTAGGGTGTGGTATGAGCACATTGACAGATACTTGCAAGGAATGGGCTTCGTGAAGAGTGAGGAAGATGCGAACCTATACTACTTGGTGGTTGGAAGTGATGTGCTCATTCTTGTCTTCTACATGGACGACTCGTTTCATACAGGTTCACTAGGGTTCATAGAAGAGTGCAAGAGGGATATTGTAGCTGAGTTCAAGATGAAGGATTTAGGGCTCATGCGCTACTTTCTAGGCATGAAGGTGTGGCAGACAGATGGATAGATTTTCCTTGGGTAAGGGAAATATTACATCGAGATTCTGAGGAGATTTGGGATGAAGGACTGCAAGGCCATGTCTAAACCTATGATCACGAATTGGAGGAAGGTAGATGCATCTAAGAAGAGGGATGTAGACCCCACCTTATACATGCAGTTGATTGGCTCTCTCATGTATTGATCAACACCAGACCAGATATATCCCATGCAATAAACTCCCTAAGTCAGTTCATGGTGGAACCAAAGGGAGTGCACTGGACAGCAGCTAAACATGTGTTAAGATATTTGTGTGGCACTATCGAGTATGGGATCAGGTATGCTCAAGGTGATGGTGTCAGATTAGTTGGCTATACTAATGTAGACTGAGCAGGTAACACAGCAAATCAGAAAATCACTTCAAGGTTCTGCTACAGCATGGGATCATGAGTTGTTTCTTGGTACAACAGGAAGCAGAGATACATGGCACTGAGTTCTACAGAGACAGAGTACATAGCAACGAACATGGCTACATGCAAGGCTATATGGGTTCAGAAGCCACTAGTAGCCATGTTTAGTCAGAGGGTTGAGACAATGGTGATACACTGCAACAATCAGAGTTGCATCAAGTTATAGACATCAGATACCACTTCACCAGGGATTGTGTGCAACGCAGGATTGTTCAGCTACAATATATACCCACAGATGAGCATGTAGCAGATATTCTGACAAAAGGCTTTGGGGAAGATGAGATTCATCTTCATCAAAGACAAGATGGTGTTATGCAAAACACCTTCCTCGCTAAGAGGAAGTGTTATTTTATGTAGCTCGGACAGGTGTTCTACTCTTAGATTGTGTCTATGAGGCTAAGGAACACTATGGATTAATTTTCTCCAATAGCCAAAAAAAGTTTCCAAGGAAAAGTGACTTAATTAGAATTAATTAGCCAATTTATTAATGTTGAAAATGCAACAAGAAAGTCTCAATTTTGATTTTTGCCTTACTTAAAATTGAAAAAATTCGAATTTCCACATCAATAAACAACTTGGAGGAGTTAACTGAGGTGACATAGCACTCATCACTCAATTAAGAACAATCAATTTGAGTTAATGGGTTGAAGTTCAATTTGCTTGAGTTGATTCCTAAAAAATAGGAGTCTAGCTCAGTTAATTCGATTCAGGGACATGAGTTTCGATTGTGTGCAGTGGGTTCCTATATTTTAGGAGCCTAGGTTGAGTTAATTTCAGTTGTAGCAATTTAATTCAGTTAAATTGAGTTATGGTCAGTTAAACTAGTTCTAACTGTTGGAGGAACTAGGGGAAGGTCAAGTTGTGGAAGTGGAACTTCAACCACACTCATTGATCAACCAGATAATTGATAAATCAACCTAAATTAGCTCATGCACGTAGAGAATTCGAGTTACCCAGTTGAGATGGAGATTTCAAGGCAGTGTACTATCAGTTGTAAATTATTCTAATGTGTACAAATGGCGCATGCAATCAGAGGAATACCCTAGAAGAATTGCGCAATCCAGATGAGGGAATTTCCTAATTAATAAGGGCCTAATTCCTAGAGAAACAGCGCAAGGAAATAGGAGCTTGGAGGCCTTGAAAATTGGCTAAGTGTTGGCCAGGTTCAGTCAATCAGACAGAGGGATAGACTATACACTTGCAGGGTGTGCTCAGGTTTGGGAAAGCATTGTATTTCTTCTCTATTCTTTGATTAATGCAATATATATAGTAAGGGGTTTTGAGCAGTTGCTTTCCCCTAGATGAATCTTTGTGCACGTGTGATGTTTCCTCTTGCATGTCTATGATTCTTTCTTTTGATGGTGAATTAACTTCCGCAGATCAGTAGAGTAGCTTCAAGTCTTGTGATTTAGCAAATTTCATGAGCAGTATTGAATCTATGCATTAATTTCTACAATTAATTTTCCGAAGTCTAACTTAGGGAAATGGCTTAATTAATCAAGATTAAATGAGGTAAATCAATTTTCCTTTAATGGCTTCTAGAAAAGCTATTTTAGAAGTCAAGATGATCTTAGCCATCGACTGAGATTATATCGTTGATTGCTCGACGAGAGAATATAAAAGGAAATCAATGGGGCTTTTGGAGAACACGTCAGTGAGAGATTGAGACACAGATATGCAGTGATAGCAAGGACACAGTGATAACGTGAGGGCACCAACAGATTGAGATCAGCAGTGTTTGGAGACAAGATTACTAGATAGATTCTTCACAACGATTTCCAGAGTTTATTGGAGATCATTTTTTCTGCAAAGAGGCTGAGTTTCCTAGAGATGTGAGTTGCTTCAAAGAGGCTGACTTGTTGAAGTAAAGAGATAATTTGCCAGAGTGTTCGATTTGCACAGGGAGGTCGAGTTTGCCAATTGAAGTCAAGTTCCAGGGAGGATGAGTTGTTTTTCCCAGCGGTGTGAGTTTGCCAAAGAGAGGTCAAGTGCCAGGGTCGCACATGTGATCGATTCAGGAGCTAGAGGTGTTAGGATATTCCGAAACATAGGAAATAGTTAAGTTCAACTTGGTCTAGTATAGAGTTATGTATAGAGTTAGGTAAAGTGTGTTTCTTTACCGTTGTACATTTTGTAACTTACAATCCGACGGTCACGATATGTAGTGATCCGACGGTTCATTCTCTCCTCGGTATTACCGACACTTGATCCGTGGCTTGACACCCGATTGGTCCATGAATTCTATTTAAAGCGCATGGAGGGTCATTTGTAGGTTAACCGTGCCTGAGAGAAGCTTATGTAAATTTTCATTCTTTTATTAATAAATTGCCTGTAGTAGCCACGTTGGCGCAGGCCGTGGACTATTTCCCTCTTTGAGGGTTTTAACCACGCCAAAATACTGGTGTATTAATCTGTGATCTGTTTGTGAGCGGTGTCCTTTTGGTGTTCTGTCTGAGGAACTTACAATAAATTCCTACAAGAGGGAGGCCGAATTTGATCAAAGGATCCAATTTGCTTCCACGGGCCTAAATCGACTTGCAAAAGTGACTGGAATAATTTTCCAGAGATTTGTTAATTTAAGGCAAACAGTTGTAACTTCTCCATCACAAATTTTGCTAAAGAATTAATAAAAATACTCGTGCAGAACTGGTTTTCCCTTCGAGGTTTTTTATAGGGACAATTTGTCCAAAAATATTGGTGTTGATTATTTGTGTGTGCGCACTAATTTCTCAGTCCTTGTGGTTTATTTATTTTCCGTGAAGTTGCAACCTGCGGCAGTAGTGTTTTATTCAGTATTTGCCGCAAGTATTTTGCAGAAGACAAATAATCAATTGATAGGAAAATAATAACCAGCTAATTGCAACAGCTTTAAAAATTTCACAACTTCTTGGAGAAAAGGCCCTAATTCATTTTTCCATTTTGGGCAGAGTTTTGGACTACTAAAGGTGTTGACTCCCTAGTTTGAGGGAGTGACCCCCTAAGAAGATGTTCTATGCACATTCCTTGGGACATTTGGAGGAGCGCTTCATGAAAGGAGAGTTGAAGGAAATGTAACTAGGTTCGGTCTTCATAAATGTACTTTTGATATTTGTATTTATTCAAGCAAATAAGTATTATTTTTATAATATATGTCAATGAGTTTCTTGCTCATTGAAATAGGTCTAGCACATGTTAAAGTGTTATAGGTGAGTCAAATAGTCAAAAGAAAATGTTAAAGACCTTAAGGGCATGTTGCACCATGTATATGTTTGTATAAGAGTCAAAGAATATCCCTCCAAGCAAAGTCAAGTCTCCTCCAAAGCAAAGGCAACACCAAAGAAGCTATCCGAAGCAAAGACATCAGGTCGGCCTACAAACAGCTAGTCGGCCTAAAGGAGGGATCGACATCTATAGATAGAGGTTGTCCACTCCCTCATAACGTCAAGCAACCACCTCTGAAATCAACAGAGGTAGGAAGCCGAGAAAAGGGTGAAGAAGGACGAAGAAAGGGTCTCCAAGTGCAGCGAAGAAGGAGGAAGAAATACTGAAGTCTTGGAAGTCTGTTCTAGGGCCAAAAGACTATCACAGGTGTGAAGGAGAGGGTCTCTCTGCTGTCATAGCAGCCCTCTATCACAGTCACATAAACTTCATCATTTGAGCTAAGAACATAGGCCTAAAGGGCCTCCCACTCAAGCAAAGAAGCAAGGAAGAAGAGTGAAGGTAATAGGGTTGTTCTAAAGCCTATTATAGTCACATGTGCAAAGAGAAGGAGGTTGTCTCTGCTGTTATAAAATCCCTCCCATTACAGTGATACAAAGTTCGTTGGTTGGTGAAGAGAAAGAAGGTCATCATAAGGAAAGAGTCTCGTCCAAGGTATCTCTTCTAGAGCAAGTGCAACAAGATCTAACAACAGTTGGAAGGAGGACGAAGTGCCAAGAAACAAAGTGCCAGAAGAAGGAAGTGTCGGGGAACAAAGTGCAGAAAGGAGGAAGAACCTGACTTGTGCTTCGAGGACATTCTAGTCAAGGGTCTAGGGTTTGGCATTGATCAATAAGAAGCTTCAATAAGAGAAATTTACCAAAGGGTTTTCTTCTCAATAGAAGAGAGGTTTTGGCCCTGGCAAAGAGCCAACATCTTGTGTTCTTGTTCTTATGTTTTTGATAGCAGTTTGATGAAGTACACACACATGCATTAATAAGAAGAAGAAGAAGATTAAGCTAACAAGACAAATTGTAAAAAAGACTCCACAAATTGTTATCAGGTCAAGAAGAATCGCACTACACCTTATTGCCCTTGATTCTTCAATAAGGAGGTCACACCTGGCAGCTTAGATGGATTTGCTTGCTCAAACAATCCTAGACAGTGTTACTTGGGAGCAGGAGCGAAAGCAGGAAGCGGGATCGGAAATGGGAGCTGGAGCAACATTTTCAAAAGCTCCCGATTTGGGAGCGAATCTCGGAGCAATTTTTATAATATATATATATATATATATATATATATATATATATATATATATATATATATATATATATATATATTATATTTTTATATTTTGATACATATATGTCAACAAAAACATGTAGAATGATGAATTAGATATAAAAAACATAAAAAGACATAGATTGATCATTGAACCATATAACATCAATCATCTAGATTCTAGAAGTTATAATCTTCATCAACCACGTCCACAAGTTAGTAACATACATATTACAACATATTGAGTCTCGTGAATCATGATTCATCAATCTTAAAGTTTCAACTTCAAGCTTTCAAAATTGAAAATTCAATATATAACATTTATCATCATTGATCACCAAAGTTGTACTTGTAAGCTAAGTTTAACCATTACAAGAAATAATATCTAACTATTAACATGAAATGAAATGTTATAAAATGAATTATGAAATGAAATGAAACAACATTCACGAAGCATCATATTCATAATTCAGAATCATTACCAATGAGTTATAATTGCCAACTTCAAACTTCAAACTTTCATTGTCACAGTCATATATTGTTTACAAAAAATATAATTATGATATGAAAGAGTCAAGACTCAAGACTCAACAATTATGAAAACTAATAGAAACTAGAAAAGACAAGTAAACTGTAAATCTATTATCTACTACTACATGTGGCCCTTGCCACGGGAGTCTAATATATGAGCAAGTCGTGGTGGTCTTCTAGGAGTCTCCCTCACAGACCGATGACCAAAACTAGAAGGCACATGCCCTCCACATGAGGGTGTAGATGGAGGTGGCGACAGCAAAGGAACAAGACTCAGAACTCGAGCACTACTACTGGATGGTGGAGGTGGCATGTCTGCTGCTTCATCTTCCTCCCTTATAAGTTCCTCTTCCAATTCTTCAAGATGTATAGTGCCATCCTCCAAATTGTCATCCTCTGGGTGGTTGTCCCAAATTTTATATGTTGGATCCTCATAAGCCCGATCACAGTAATGACTCAACAACCTCAAGTTGTAGTGCACATAAACCAAGCTTTCTGCCCGATTTTCATTGAGTCTGTTTCTTTTCACATTATGTATAAAGTTGTAGGTGCTCCAACACCTCTCTGCAGAAGAAGTATTTACAACCTATGAGAGAACTTTTTTTGCCAATTTTGGCAAAAGTCCATGGCTGCCATATGATTCCCACCATGTGAGAGCATCAAATCTGTCTCTGTCTTCCATTGCATGGAAGGTACCAAACAAACCAATGTTACTAAAGTATCTGCCTATTTCAAGGCGCACACTAGCACATTCCTCCCTGTCAGGTATCAACTTTTCTAATGCTTCCAAATATCCTTTAGATACCCTCTTCATCTATATAGGGTTTGGTCCTAACCCCACCCACTAGTGCACGTTGGCCCAACCAAGATGTAAAGTAGTATTTTGGTGTAAGGATATACGCCAAGCAATTAGTGGAAGATTAAGTTTATCCCACCGTACACACACACAATCGGGAATCAGTTTGTACAAGTTGCGATCATTGTTATGAACAATATCTTTTATTTGCCCCAACATGGTATCCATCTGCTCATACACCTCGCCAATCACTGGTTTATTTGTATTTGCAAACCGAATCATGTGATAAATGGGCTTGGTGAAATCTAATACTTGCCTCACACGTGCCCAAAACATACCATCAAGAGCGGCCTCCTCCACCAATTCAAAACCTTGCCTGTCAGCTGCATTTGTAGCCCTTTCCTTTAATACCTGCCAGTGTGGACTTGATACCATGCTAGCCAATGACTCTCTTACCTTCAAAAGGCGCCTGAAGGTGAAGTAATAGCTACCAAATCTAGTCCTCACAATCTTCAGCAACTCCAATCTTGAGTGACTACGGAAAAGGCCATGGGTATTGCTATGATTTGTTATAAATTTTATCATTTGTTTGCCTTTCTTGTACAAATCACCATTCCATTTGTAATGTTCGTTTTTGTTCTTAACAGTATCATGCATCAAAAGGTTCAATGTGTGAACCAAACACCCAGACCAAAATATGTTGGGGTATTTATCCTCAATAATTGCTCCCGCTGCCTTACAATTAGGAGCATTATCAATGATGACTTGGATGACATTGTATGGCCCAATACGGTCAAAATTTTCAAGTAATGCGTCTGCAATGTTGATGGCGGTCCTGAACTTGTCTGAGTAATCATGTGCAGTTAGAAAGATGGCACCACTAACAGACACAACAAGAACACTTATCAATGGCTTGCCTTTTATATTTGTCCATCCATCAGATACAATGGACACCCCATGGTCAGTCCAAGAACTTGTCATTCTATTCAAAGAATGTGATATTTTTGCTTTTTCATGATCAAGTCCAACGGTTCTTGCCTTGTCATACCCAGGGCTAATGTATCCTTTAGGGGCATCATTTATGGTGGAAACCATTTCGTGCCAATAAGGTGAGCGAAGAACATTGAATGGTATCCCACATGCATAGAGAAACCTGTAAACCTTTGAATCCACATCATTCCTACACCCCTCATCAAGGAAATCTGATATGGTTCTACGCTTTAAAGCTGATGACCCTGTGCCTCCATATCCACTGCCTTTGGAGGATGCTGAAGGAGTTCTTTGTGCTTGTGATTGTGAGCTTGGTTCAAAGAAACCCCTTGATTTTTTTTATTTGTATTGGGCTTCCTCCTCTTCCCTTATGTATTTGGCTCTATCCGTTGTTGACATCGCTGGACAAGTTTTGGTTCCTATTTGTTTGTCTCCATCCCATGGCCTTTTCCCGCAGAGGTGTCTCCTGGCACGGGTGTATGAACCTGTGTAATCATTGTTGCAATGGGGGCAATGAAATTTAGTTGTTCCCCCCCCTCTCCCTGTTTCAGCCCTATTAACATATTTCCACAATGGGGTTTGGTCTTGTTTAGTTTTTTGAGAGTCATGTTCACCCTCCTCTAGCTCCTCCTCACCGAGGTTTTCATCAAATCCACTTTCGCCAGCTTCTTCATCCCCCTCTTCATTTTGGCCCCTCCGTTTCCTACTCTCCAGCACCATAATAACCATAAAAGGGACCAAGAAGAGGAAAATGCCAAGAAATATAGCCAGGTCCATGATGTTTGATATTTGTAGGCTTTTGAATCTGCAAATCAATTTAATTTATTTAGATTAATTAATTTAATTTAGATTCATGGATTTTTTACTAAATATAGTTAATAAACTAATTTAACTAAATTAAACTAACTAAATTAAACTAATTAAACTAACTAAACTAACTAAATTACTAAGTTACTTACCTCTTTGCAAGCTTGCTCCTTGCTCCTCGCTCCTTTGCTCTTACTCTCCAGCTTCTACTCAACTCATTCAAGTGATAATGAATTATTTTTAGCCCCATTGGATTTTTAAAACAAATTTTTTTTAAATTTGATTTTTTTGGCGTTCGCGGATTTTTTTCCGCCGGATCGCTCCCGGCGCCGCCCGATTCGCTCCCGAAGCAAAAATTTAAAGCCCGAGAGCGATCGGGAGCAATCGCTCCCGGACTGTAATTTTCGCTCTGGGAGCGACGCTCCCGAAATTGGCAGGGAGCGGAAATTTTTTTGTCGGGAGCGCGGATTGGGAGCGGGTTCGAAGGGGCGGGGGGGCGCTCCCCCGCAACTCTGATCTAAACGTACTGTTAGTCCTGACTCTTGCATGACCCCTAACATGGAAAACACAATAGTCACTCCTTTATAATCAAGGGTGCTTCAAAACTCCCTCTTGATCAGGGGTGTGTTAAAGCTCCCTCTTAACTGGGGACTCTTTCCTTCATCAGTAGCTTCTTCTTCGTGGGTCCTTCAGTTGCATGATCTCCTTCCTTTCTTGAATGTCATGAAGCCTTTGATCGAAATTCTTCTCGCTAGGGCACCATCCATCCATCAGTTTCCTTCTTGGTTAGTCACGTCATTGCTTCGTGGAAAGTGACTATAAGGTTCTTGTAGTCATCTTGGCTACTCCTTTGTCATCTTATCCATGCTTCGGAATGTTCTCCTCATGGATGCTCCATCATACTTGCTAGGTTATTTGCTTTGACCTGGTAGCCCATCATGACTTCATCCTGATATTGCTTCAAAATTGTTTTTCCTTTTGTTGGATGGCTTCTTCATCACGACATCTTCATAGAGTAGAATCAGTTATCTACACCTCTTATATCTCCAAGGTCTTCATAGGTGTCAAGGGTCCTTTCTTCCTTCATCAAAGTTATTCTGCCTTCTTTCGGGAGATACCTTTCAAGGCATTTTGTCAGATAGTGATATCCTTGGTGATCATGATGTTCTTTCACATGCTTGATCTCTTTCTTTATTTGCTTCTTCTCAAATAGATTGGTCAACCACCTAATGCTTCTTGTGGTAGCATTCTTTCATCCCTTGCTTTCTGGACTTGTTAGCATTTCTTCTTTGCTTCTTAGTCAACAATCTTATGCTCCTTATGTGAGCATGTTCTTTTGTTGACCCTCATTGCATCGTGGTACATGCCTTCAAGCACGTTCTTGGTGAAAGAGATCCTTTCATGCTTGATCATGTTATATAACTATACCCATAACTCAATAATATACAAATGATGACATGACTTAAAACTTTGATGCATACATACCTCATCTTGATCCTCTTTTATCATTCTTTGGTGTAGCCCTTCTTGCTTCATCTTAGTCTACTTGCATATCATCCTTTTTCTTGAATCCCATGAGTGGGATTCCCAATGAGACATCTGCCTTGGTTCACGAACCTTCTCTTGAAGATTCCATCATAGGATTTTAAAGATCCTCGCCTTGCAAATGTTTCCTACCTTTGATGATTTAGGTCTTCTAAGATTCTTGTCATGATCAAGTTTTCTTCTATCATATATGAGATCCTATTCTAGGTATGCTCCTTCTACATGAATATCTTTGAGCTATATTTGCCATGCTCCTATATTCTAGAAGATATTTCTACTTATGCATTTTTGTTCTTCTCATAAATGCTACATCTACATGAGTGTCTAGAAGTCCATGTACATCATGTTGCTAGATTCTAGAGGGTAATTCTAGCCATGCAATTTAATTTATTCCTATATGCTCCTATTCTACTCAAAACTTTGAAAGAAGTCTAGAAGGAAATAGTTTGACCTAGTCATAGTAGAGATCCAAAGGATCTTCCTTCTTTTGCTTCTTTCCTTCCTCTTCCACCTCTTGAGTTATATGAGCTTCTTCTCTCTTTCTCTTGTTGTTTTTGTCCTTCTTGAGCTTGGGCAATTCCTTTTGTAGTGTCCATATTCTTGGCATCCAAAACATTGGATCTTGGACATGTCTTTGTTGTTTGTTCTTCGTGGACCAAACTTGTCAAATTTACCCTTTCCTTTGGCCATGGTAGCAAATGTTTGCTCCTTTGATCCCACATCTTCTTTCGCCTTAAGTCTAGTCTCCTTTGTTCTGCATAAAGACCACATATCACTGAGAGTGGTTTCTTCCTTCTTGGCATAAATGCTTGATGTGAAGTTTCCCCACTCCTCAGGTAGTGCATTAAGTACAACAGTTGTCATCTCTCTGTCAGACATGACTTCCCCAAGCTCTTGAAGTTGATCTTTCATCTCAAAGATTTTCATGAAGTAGGGAGCTATTCCTTCCTTTGTTATCTTCATCTTGTATAATTTATTCCTCGGAGATAATACTTCTCCGGTGGTGGATACCGCGAATAGCTTTACTAGCTTATCATAAATTTCTTTTGATGTCTCAAACTTGGAGACATAGGGAATGAGAGAGTCCTTATTTGATTCTATCGGAATCCTCTGAGCTCTTGTCTCATCCTTATTGTACTTGGCTAAGGCTTGAGTCTGTTCCTTAGCAGGGGCAGTCATGTTCCCCTTGACATATTCTAGGAGCTCATTCTCCTTGAGAAGTAGATCAGTTCTCTTCTTCCATGCAAGAAAGTTATTGGTGCCTACCAATTTATTACTTTTCTTGCAAAAAGACATTGAGGTATATTCGGAAGGGGACATGTACTTACTTGATAGATTTTAAGATTTGATGGATTTGCTTCCTCCTTGAAAGATCGATGGCTTGTCTTCCCTGCATCTTGGTGTCCTTCAAGTTGTCTTCTCCGAGTTGACTTACTTGCTGATGAGGTGTGCTTGAATACTTGTAGCTTGATGTAGATCTGCCTCTTTTATATAAGGCTCTCCTTCTAGCTTTGTAGCCCTCCTTGATGAACGATGGATTGTAGACCCTTCTTGTCCTTGAAGTGGTTGAGACTTCTAGGCTTGATGCTTCAACTTTGTAGATGCTTGAGTGTTCTTGAGTTGCCCTTTCCTTGATGTGTCACCTATCACTCTGATACCATGTTAGAGAATCTGGGGAAAATTAGTGTTATGGTGATTCTCCGAGACTTGATAACAATTTGTCAAGTCTTTTTACTTTTTCTTAGTTAGCTTATACTTCTTCTTGTTCTTATTAGTGCATATGTGTGTGCTTCATCAAACTGCTACCAAAACAAAATAACAAGAACACAAATTTGGCTCTCTACCACGAACAAACCCTCTCCACTCTTGAGAGGGAAACCCTTAGTAATTTTTGTCTTATTGAAGCTTCTTATTTGAACAACTGCCAAACCCTAAACCCTTAACTAGGATATCCTCCAAATATGAGTCAAATCCTTCCTCTTCTGCAATGTCACTTCCGGCACATCTTCCGGCACTTCGTCTGCCAACACTTTGTCTTCTAGGATTAAAAAAACCCTTGAATATTAGGGGCTCCATCGAAAAAACTTAATTAGAATGTGAAAAGTTTCCATATCATGCATAGAGGAATTGACGCCATTACAATGGCAAACCGTCAAGAAAAGTGGCAACTGACACATTCTTAAGCTATAAGTGGTATTCTGATGCCCTATAAATGCACACATTTTGTTGTTTTTCTAGATTCTACATCTCAAGAAAAATGAAGTTTAACGGTAGTTTATTTGGATTTTTTTGTCACGTCTCTAGAACATAAGTTATAAAATGCAAATTAATATTGGTAAAATTGATATTTTTTGAACTTTTGAACAGGTATTTCAAACTTCTAGAATGTTCAAAAAATATATAATGAGTTATACCAAAGTTTGCACACTTGTATGTTTAGCCTTCCTAAGAAAATGAAACTATGGAAATATAGAAGAGTGAAAATGCTTACACATTTCTAGGCAGCTTCTGCTTCTCCGCATCCTTCTTGTTTGGATTAAGCACCTCTTCCTTATATCTTTGTCAATCAATAAAATTAAACTCAGAAAAAAATGTAGCAAATATATAAGTATGAGATTATAAAAAGAGGAGCTCCTAAACTTCAAAATTGATTTACAAACACTAAACTTCAATTAAAAGCAATATGAGTAAAATAAATCCAAAAACTGATGTCTAAAATGTTCTGCAACTGCTTACTTCCGGATTGCTTTGGCACTGATAATACTTTTCATCTTGGCAAACTTAGGAGTCTTCTTTGATTTCCCCATGTTTGATGGTGAACCCTGGTATGAAAATAACTCTGATTCAAATCTTTGAATATCTGAAAATTAATTTTATCAATAAATAAATAAAATCAATGTCATTTTATCAAAATAAGTCTACATTGAAAGAATACAAACAGAAGAAGGACACTATTTGCTATGCCTTGGCACTAACTAATTGGTATTTACAAGGAAAATATAGATTATCAAATTTTGCAAGCCACACAAGGGCATAACATCAAGCCAACGAATACCAGCAAAGTCTGCATATCATTACTATTGATTCAAAAATTATAACTGCAGATGCTTCAACCTACTTGCCACAAGAAAATTTAGGATTCTAGGAGGGAGAGCAACCCTTCAAAAGTATAGCTGCTAGCAGTGCTGATCTATTAAAAAAAGGATGGAAAAACAAAAAACAAAAAAAAATTATCAGTTGTTTTCAGGGTCAATAGTCATCAGTCTGATAAAGAACACCTACAGTCCCCCATGAGAGGAGGGGACTCCCCTGTAGACTGAGGACACACCTTTTCATAAAATTGCAGGAGATGGATGGATCACATCCCCTACAGAATCTAGTTAATTGAAAGCTCATAATCAGCCTTTCAAATTCTTTGGTTGAGACGAGGGAAAAACCTTGATATTGATCCAATTGTTTTTGGTGAATTTCCAAGTGTTGATCATTGGCCCTGCCACTAACAACCATGTTGAAGCCCACCAGCAGTAGGTTTGACTATCTCTTAGCATTTATGATCAAGCATAGTCCCTTGTGGTTCCCAAACTGTGGTTTATGTTATTTTGGACTTGTGTTGTACCAACTCTATGTACTCTGGAGTTTTGGCCAGAGCCAGCGTGCACTTTTGAGTTTGTTAATGTTTGCTATGGCTGCATGTACACCCGGTCCTCTAATTCAACCCTAAACTGGCCAAGTGTCCAAATTACTTCACTCATGAGGTAAATTTCCCTCTCTCGGTAAGGTTCCTTGTTTGATTTTTATTTGTTTTCAGGCTGTCTTTTGACTATCTGCCTATAATTTTTTGTTTTTGTGGATCACGGTGAACCTCCAATATGATACAAATTCAAACAGCACTTGAATAAATTTGCAGACTTGTGTAATGATTGTGACTGTTGTCCTAATAGGGATGAATAGATTTGTTTCTAGATATGTTTTGGCCCTCAGATTTTAGATGGTTCTCCGGTATGCATGTCAAACAGTTATCTGTTTTCATCTGTCAAACAGTTATCTGGTTCTACAAGTAGTTGTTTGTGTTGCAAAAAATGTTGAATTTTGAATAACATATATAATAAATTGGTTATGTTGCTCCTGCAGTTCCATTCTAGACTGTATCAGATAGTCTCAAAAGCTAGCATGGAAAAGCAGGTGCAGAGGTCACACAATCAAGTCACAGAATGTGTGAAATTTGGGTTCTACAATATCATTATCATATTGTTGTAATGCATAGTGTAGGTGTCAAGCATGCAAAAGATGTCTAAAATGAAAAATCATCTTTAAGTGCTTGCTCATGAGGAGTAAGTGATTATTATGGTTTCTTTACTAAGTCTAAATTACGAAAAGCAAATTAATTAATTTAATTTATTAATGTTGGCTATTGAGCTAAGTTTCTAAGCATAAATAATTTAAATATTTAGCGTTCTAGATCTGAACCCAAGTTAGGCTTAGGATTTAATCCTAGCCATCCATCACCGACAAGGTCTAGGGTTTGAGATCTAGCTCAATAAGAAATTATAAAAGAAGCCTAAGGAAGAGGAACAAGACACATTGAATCATTGGGAGAGTGATTTATGCAAGTGTGAGTGAGAGACTCAAAACTGAAGAGAAGAAGAAAAGTGTGCAGCAAGGAGATTTCAGCAAGAAAAATTCAAGGGCTGAGATCTTGGAGAGACAGGAGGCTTGCTCAGGGAGGCATACAGCCAAGGAGAGAGATCTCGATTTCCCTAGTACACATAGGACCTTACAGGTGGAAAATAATGGAAATGTAACTAGTTTTGGTCTTCATAATTGTTATTGTACTCATTTCAATATGTATGTTATGTAACAAACAAAAGAAGAAAAGAAAAAGTTATTATTTTAAAGCATGGGTTTCATGTTCTTTATTGATGGTCTTATAGGTAAAAGCATGTTCTTCGTGCTTCTAGGGTTTGTTAGGTCATAGGATTTATTGTCATGAGCCAAGGGAGTCAACATCATGTTTATAAGACCATTCTAGGCAAGATGTAACTTAAAAAAGAATTTATTTTGTGTCTAGAAAGCCCTGGAAGCCTCCAAAGTACAAGTCGGCCCTAGCAGCTACAAGTCGGCCTAAAGGAGGGAGTCAACATCATGTTTATAAGACCCTTCCGGGCAAGATGTAACTTGAAAAAGGATTTATTTTGTGTCTAGAAAGCCCTGGAAACCTCCAAAGTACAAGTCGGCCTTGGCAGCTACAAGTCGGCCTAGAGGAGGAAATTCGACCCCTTGGAAAGGCTATATAAAGGAGCAAATTCCACTTCATTTGGCACCCACTCATTCACAAGTTCGATCTCAAGAAAGGAAGTTCAATCTGTAGCTAGGAAGCAAGAAGATAAGAATAGTGAAGGTCTAGAAGAAGAAAAGAAGGAAGAAAACTTGTTTTTGGCTCTATCTCTCTTACACGTGCGAAGAATTAGAGTTTCTGCAACTTCTATGAAGGCCAAAATTGCAGGTCCGAGTTGCAGTATCAAGTTGTTGGAACAAGAAATACTCTGTTTTGACTTCGTTGACCTTGGGAAGATCTATCTTGCTCAGAGAAGCATCTCTTGAAGAAGCTGAAATTAGGGTTTTTGTAGCAGCTAAGTCTAGGGTTCAGGTCTTTGTTGTCTCATTTGAAGCAGATTATATAAGAAAAGAAGAGTTTTTTTGGGTTTTCCCCTTGGAGGGGTTTTGCCCTGACTTGGAGACTAATATTTGTGTCCACTGTCTTTACTGTTTTGATCTTGATATTTGTTTAATGAAAAGATCTAATAAAGAAACACAAGAAGATAAATAAGATTCACAAGCAAGTATTAAAGAATAAGGAAAATCTGAATTAATAGCTGCCAGATTGCAATTTTCCAACGGAAAAGAGAAGGTCAAAATGCAAGAGAAAAAGCTGAATTTTCCAGGGACCGAAAATATCCAAGAGGAGAATTTTCCCAGCAGGCCAAAATTTCCAGATGTTATTTCCAAGTTTTAAATTGCTGTGTTTTCTGTGTATTCTCTTAGAATCATTTTTGTTTGTATAGGAGCCCTAATTTTTCTGAGTAATAGAAAAATGAAGGATAACTTGTTGAGCAAATTTTTGCTGTTATTGACTGATTTTCTGGTTTTAATTCCGCTGCAAAATTGTGAACTTAAAAACCAGTTTATTTATTTTCAACGGTTTTCAGAATAGATTTTTACTAGGTAAGTATTTTCTGGGTATAAGATAAATCGCTGGAAAAATTAAATCATATCTGGTATTAAAGATGTACAATTGTCAGTGTTGCTTATGCAAGAACTTGTGCTTCATTCCTTTGGACACAGTTCTAGACACCAATGGTGCAGATTCAAGTAATTGGCTCAGACAGTTAATGAAGCTTCTCTCAATATTATTCCTAAACTTCAATATTCACTGAAACTTAAAGCTTTGTAATATCAGTAATTTTAAGGTGCAGACCAATGGAGATGACTGGGGAAAAGAAGGTGCAAGCTTAAGGCCCATCATCCATCAGAGTCCATTCCGTTCGACAGACTGCTGGACTTTAATAACTGTGCTTTAGCCCTAGTTACCAGAAACGTGACATTAGGGAACCCATCAGAAACAATGTTTCTAACAAGGAACTAGCCAAATGCCCAATAACATTGGCAGAAGATGCAGAGCAGTGGAGACGATTGTGGAAAAGAAGGTGCAAGCTTAAGGCCCATCATCAATCAGGGTCCATTCCGTTGCACAGACTGCTGGACTTTAATAACTGTGCTTTAACCCTAGTTACCAGAAATGTGACATCAGGGAACCCATCAGAAACACTGTTTCTAACAAGTAACTAGCCAAATGCCCAACAACATTGGCAGCAACCTGTTGAGTTAACCTTTAATGCTGCCTGGTAGGATATATATATATATATTACATGAAAAAAGGAGTAATATTTCTTATTTCAAAAAGAAAAGTGATATTACATTTTGAGAGTCTCGGAGAATACAACCCTGAAGTGTGCAAACCCACACTACACTAACCAAAAGAGCTAAAGACCAAATCAAGTGTGAGATTTATAGCTTATCAAGTTATCTCATGACAGCTTTTACATACATTCATGAAGTCATAATTAATATACTGTTGAGAAGGGTACACCCTAAGCAATACCAAAACAGCTTCTCCTTTCAAGGAACATAAACCATATAGATTCTAGAATCATATCTGCAATTAAAGCAGGATGACCATTGACAATATCATCACACATCATTATGTCAACAAGAAAAATACTGTTTAGCAGGTAAAAATGTGCAAATCTCATCACACTATTCTCAGTAGCTTCAAAAAGAACTCTTGACCAGTGATTGATTGTTTAGATAGTTCATCTGCCAGCACATTTTATTCTCTGTATATGTCTCTACAGTTGAAGGAATTATACCAGGATGACAGCTCCCTTGGTCAACAAGATGTGCCAATCCAATACCTCTGCTTCTGAAACTTCCATTGATCCACCCTACTATATGCTTTGATTCTCCAAAGATTTGGAATTTTTTGATTCCTCTATCATGTGCCAATCCCATCAGATTAAGACAGACTTCAACTCTGCCAAGTTCTTACTGCCCCTGCCCAATCCACATCTTAAAGAAATCCAATGACTGGCTGATAGGAAAAGAAGAACCCCTGTTCCACTCTGCACTGGATCCCCCCTCGAGATCCCATGAAAAAAAGTTAAAACCCTGCAGTGTTAAAATCGGCAACTAGGGCCAAATTCCACCTTAGGGCAGCTCATATGATGGAGATGATTATTGCATTGGATTCCTGTTTTTGAGAGGTCCAATTTTCATATAAAGATCATCTCATTCAAACAAGCAGAAGTGGAATTTTGAATTTATTCTCTCATGCACAAATTGTCAAGGTCGGCCTCAGTGAAATGTAGGATCAAGAAGCCCAATAGATGTGTCTCCACACCCTCAACGAATTGTATAAAAAGGAGTGACCTCTTTCCTCATTTGGACATCACTCATCACGTCATTTCATCTCTCTCTTCTCTTGTTTGGTTTGTTTAGCTTGGGGGCAGTCTCTCTCTTCTTCGCACGTGTGGCAAGAGGCCGAATTTTTCAGGGACAGAACAGGTTGAATATCAGATAAACAGACCAGCGTTGACCAGGGCTGATTTGACCAAGTTTGACTTCGATCTTCAGGGCAAAATTCTGATTTCTCTAGGCCGAGTTGGTGGCACAGATTTTGAGGTGTTTTGGGCAGGTTGACTTCAGCGTTGACCACAGAAATTACAAGTGTTTCTCTCTCCTTTGACTGGGTTTGACCAAACTGTTTGGCGCTGACTTTGATTCTCCTTGAAGGCCGAATTAGTCTGTTGTTGACCGAGTTGCTTGGAGGACATTTTGATGCTGATTTGACCAACATTGACTTTCAGGTTAGAGCTGCAGTTGACTGTTGTTGACTGCTGAATTTGACAGGGCTGTTTTGACTATGTATTGGGCAAGTAAATTTAACCTATGTACTCTCTCTCTCTCTCCTGCACTATTGAATAATAAAAAGAAGATTTGATCAAAGGGTTTTACTCACATTGGGGTTTTTCCCTGGCATCTGTCAAATCTTGTGTCATCGTCTTGGTTTGCCTTCTGCACATGTTTTTATGTTCTATCTGCATTTTCTATCAATGTATTTAAGTTAATGTGATTGCTACTATTGAAAATTGTCATTGCGCTGATAAGGAACATTGAAGTAAATTGTGCTAAAGCATATAACATACCATTGTTATCTAAAATTAACATGGTATCAGAGCTTTGGTAAAGACAAAGCCCAAGCAAGAGTGAGGAAAAGCAATCACTAAGAGAAGTTGTTGCACAAGAACTTGGAACTAGTCCCAATGACAACTACATCCAAATTCAAATCTGAGGACAAGCTTACGTACAAATCCG
Organism: Pinus taeda; assembly: GCA_000404065.3. Classification (NCBI taxonomy): domain Eukaryota; kingdom Viridiplantae; phylum Streptophyta; class Pinopsida; order Pinales; family Pinaceae; genus Pinus; species Pinus taeda. The sequence goes on along the minus strand of APFE030738130.1, from coordinate 37,805 downwards.
ACTATCATGCATGTAAGATGTCTCTATATTTGACTTTGGAAGAAAATGATGCCATGGACTATGTCAAAGGAAGAGTAGTGGAGCCTCCTTCAAATGCATCCGCAGCTACACAAACAAAGTACAAGAAAGATGAGGTTAAAGCTAAGAAAATTATTGTTGATACACCTTCTCCTGTTGACACCCCAACACACATCCTACCCATAGAGTCCGGGACTCATGGGAAGTACCTCTCATCTGTCCAATGAGTTGGGAAAAGATGGTTAGGGACCATAGCACTACCGATGGAAGCATCGAGTATTGTCGTACTCCCTATGACTAGGATGTATGGTGTTCAACAACTTGATTTGGGATCAAGGACTTACTTTTCTCAGTGGAGAGTGGTATGATTTTATGACTCTCTCGACCACTTCTTCTTCATTATTACTTCATGGTTCAGCAGAGCAGAGCAAAGAAGTGATGACAGATATGGTACATGATTGGCATGGTGATGACAAATAGATTGGCAAGTGGAATTCTCCCTAGTTGAGAGGAAGTGTTAAAATTGGCAACTAGGGCCAAATTCTACCTTAGAACAACTCATATGATGGAGATGATTATTGCACTAGATTCCTCTTTCCGAGAGGTCCAATTTTGATATAAAGATCATCTCATTCTGACAAGCAAAAGAGAAATTTTGAATTTATTCTCTCTCATGCACAAATTGTCAAGGTCGGCTTCAGTCAAATATAGGCTCAAGAAGCCCAATAGATGTGCCTCCACACCCTCAACGAATCGTATAAATAGGAGTGACCTCTCTCCTCATTTGGACATCACTCATCACATCATTTCATCTCTCTCTCTTCTTTTGTTTGGTTTGTACTGCTTAGGGGCAATCTCTCTCTTCTTCGCACATGTGGCAAGAGGCCGAATATTTCTGGGACAGAACAGGCCAAATTTCATAGAAACAGACCAGCATTGACCAGGGTTGATTTGACATAGTTTGACTTCGATCTTCAGGGCAGAATTCTGATTTCTCTAGATTGAGTTGTTGATGACAGATTTCGAGGTGTTTTGGGCCGGTTGACTTCAGCGTTGACTTCAGATTTGACTGCAGAAATTACAGCATTGTTTCTCTCTCCTTTGACTGGGTTTGACCAAATTGTTTTGGGCTGACTTTGCCTCTCTTTCAAGGCCGAATTAGTCTGTTGTTAACCGAGCTGCTTGAAGGACATTTTGATGCTCATTTGACCAGCGTTGACTTTTTGGTTAGGGCAGCCTGCAGTTGACTGTTGATTTTGACAAGGTTGTTTTGACTATGTATTAGGCAAGTAAATTTTATCTATGTACTCTTTCTCTCTGCTGAACTATTGAATAATAATAGGAAGATATGATCAAAGGGTTTTCCTCACATTGGAGTTTTTCCCTGGCATCTGCCATATCTTGTGTACTCCTGTCTTGGCTTGTCTTTTGCACATGTTTTTATGTTCTATCTACATTTACTATCAATGTGTTTAAGTTAATGTGATTGCTACTATTGAAAATTGTCATTGGGTTGATAAGGAACATTGAAGTAAATTGTGCTAAAGCATAGAACATACCATTGTTATCTAAAATTAACATGCGGCCTTGATTTGTCAATGTCCAATACCCCAAATCTGCCAGGGTGTCTTTGTCTTCAAAGGTTTGTTCAACCAACCATATGTGAACTAAATTTGTAAAACATTTGAAGAGGGGTAACGGTCTTAGTAGAAAAGATCACAATCTTCCATGTTAACCATAAGGCCCCACATATAGTGCACTTACAGTTGATCCTTTAACTAAGCTTTTGTGCCTCCAGGACTTCACAACCTAGCACATCATCTACACTCACTCAAGGGGTTTTGAACTAAGGTCTCCAATCATTCAAGGGGTTTTGAACTGAAGTCTCTAGTCACTAGAGAGGTTTTGAACCTAGGTCTCAGCATTCATACAAGACTAATCATTCATACATTGACATCTGGATTAAAAAATAAGTACCTAGAGGACTGAATGGAGCAAATGTAAGTAGAATAATGGCATATTAGGGTTTTATAGGCTCTAGGAGATGTGGAAGAACTCGTTGACTACACCAAAGATCCATCAAAAGGCATTACAGTCTTCCCAGATGGGGTTTCCAAGGCCTCTAAAGTGGAGGTTACACCTAGTACTAGTAAAATTTCTTCCATAGGGGAGCACAACACAAGTGGGGTTAAAAAGTGCCCAAATCTTTAGATCCCTATGAAAAAGTGGGTTTCGATGGAATATCTGACAAGACTACAAATGCATCAAGTCCTTGCAATAATCATTTTTTGTCACCAAAAGAGGGAAGGACATCTTTTGAATGTGGAAATGACCCTTCATTAACTCTCCCCCAATGTCCACAAACAAAGCTTTCGGGTATTGAGTTAATAGAAGAAAAAATCTCAAGCACGGTGTTTTTTTGTCTTACTTTGAAAAGAGAGATATAGTGCAAAGCCTCATCCATCCAGTAGTTCTTGAGGTGAAATGTTTTGCAGGAGAAAGTGACTTAGTCTTTGCAAGACGGGGAAGTCAATGAAGTAGGGATCCAAGGTGGTGAGAACCTTAAGGCTAAGCTAGTTAGAGGAGGATTAAAGGTGCTAATGTATGTAAAACGTGTTAGGGTGGAATGAGGCTAGTGCTCAGAGGACATGATGTCTTAGGTGGTGGAACTATGAACCAAAATTTTGACGAGTAACTTCCTTAGGAGATTTATCCCAAAGAAGAATTTGGGAATATGAATTAATATTCACTAGAATGATTTCCTGAGTTATTCACCAAGCTTCCATGGCTAGATTTCCACTCCAAATCCAAAGCAAATGTATGCAAAGAAGAACAAGAAAGGTCGTTTTGGCAGTCTACATATTCGTTGTTAAAGAGATGACCTACAAAATACACCCCAAATCTAAGAAAGTTATCAAACACTTGTTATTGATCAAGCTTCTTAGTTTAGCTCTTGAGTTATGGTTGCTCGAATAGTTGAAGGCTATCAAAAACTACCTTGGTCGTTGTGTAGAGGTGGATGATAACTTTATGCATTCAACAGGGATAGCAATAGCACACATCTTGGTGGAACCACACCTACAAGAAGAATTATCAAAGTCTGTCAACATTGAGATTGGTAATGACATTTACTCTCAAAGTTTCAATTACGTGGGGATCCCTTTCCATTGTGTGAGATTTCACACATATGGGCACTTGATTAAGGACTACAATATGAAATTTCATGGTAGTGGATGGAGGAAACAAATTGGCAAAGGAGAGGGGTTGGTAAAAGTGAAGGCTCCAAACCCAGTGCTAGTCAAGGTCTTGAGTAGGTCAATCTCTCAATCGAAGCCTGAGGAACTATTGAATGATTATCAAGCTAGCAGTGAAGTTGGTGCCCTGATCAAGGTGGTAATTGTCAATGCTAAAGGAAAAGTTAAAGATCTCAATTAAACATCAAATACTTTCTCTCGAATAGACACAAGAACCAAGCTCTTACATCAAAGGTAAGACTATGGATAGGTCTCCTTCTCCTTCAAAATCTATTTTTGGATATCAATTGTTCTCTTAAATTTGGGGTCGAGGATTGTTGGGTTTTTACCCCAACCTTGTTGCAAATGAGAGCAAGCAACCTATGACCAAGGGCCAAGGGGCACTACTTGACGATGGGCTTGATGAAGCTATAAAAAAAACCCCATTAGAGAGGAGGGAACCCTGTCTTCCAAAGCAGGGAAGTCCAAGGGAGTAATTGAAAACTCCCTTTCAAACTCTGACAACAAACTCCCTGAATCAACCCCCTTTAGATATCGTTTGAGATTTAGGCAAGGCTTTAAACCTATGGATGCTAGAGTGGTGCAAGGGGGCCTCGAGAGCGACCATGGGAAGGATGGATCTCTCTCTATGATCATGTTTTTAGGGAGGTAAAAAGCTAGGAAGCAAAAAACCCTTTTCAAGGCCCCCAGAGCAAGGTATGCCCCTAGCAAGGGTTTCTAATGATAGTTATGTCCCTTGATGTAAGAGGCTTGTGCAAGGACTCTAAGAAGCTTACATTGAGAATATTGGTGGATATCCATAAGCATTATATGTTGATGATTCAAGAAACCCTAGGGGTTGGTAATAGGTTGATCCACAAGCTTTTTGTAGAAATTTTGAATGTTGTAGCCCCTACCCAATTTTAAGTTTTTGCATAAGGTTTAATGCCCAAACCCAACATAACATATAGCTGATATAGATGTTAAACTTGCATTCGACTTGAAACACAAGACTACTCTACTATATCTTTTCTTCCCAGCTAATATGAAGGTAAAGACAAGCGCACAGAATTTTTACACATTAATTTTGGTCTAATGACCCCAGAAAAAACCCACAAGCGGAAAACCAATGAAAGGAGGATTTTATTGCTTCTAATCTACTAAGAAATTTACACAGCAAATGACATTTTAAGGTACTTATCTCCCCTTAAATGTTGTTCCAACCTCCTTGGAGTTTGTGTCAAGGATTCAACTCTAAATCTGGAAGTTCGAGCCACAATTTCAGATCTCCAACACTACAAACAATGTCATATAAATGCTCAAAAATTGACTTAGGTTCAGAAGAATCTTCTCTAGTAGCAGCATTAAATCTGGTGCGAAACAGTCCCTTGAATCTGCCTCGAACTGTGTTAAAGTCTATGACATACCTCCTAGAAATACAGCCCAGTTGACTGTGATATTACCAAAAAAGAGAGCTTCGAACAGCTCTTATCCTCCACAAAATTTATCTTGAAAATCTCACTCAGCTCACCTTCAAAACAACGCAGACTTTCACCTTAATCTCAGCCTGCTATCTCTTCTAGAAAAAGTTGATCTGTGTGCCTATATTCTTCAGCTGGAAACTCTTCCTTAGCTCTACAAACACGACCTCCTCTCAAGCTCTTCTTCTCCTCTTCTCAAATCCTCATGAGAAATGAATTAGAGTAAACTTTCCTTTTTCCCTTTTTCTCCTCAAAAGAAGAGAACCCTAACCCATGAAATCTAATGGTTGAGATTAAATCTCAGCTCATTAGATCAAGGGTGGAGATTATTCCCTCTCTTGACCCCTCTCTGATGTGGTCCACATCAATTAATGAGACTCCTAGCCACTTTTGACGTTTTTGTCACATATGCACTTTTTTTCTCACAAAGTCACTTTTAAAACATAAAAGTCACTTTTGTATTAAAAGATGTAATTTGTAATTTTCTCATAAAGTTACTTTATAACACTAGTGACATTAATAAATTTGAGTACATAGTACATAACCCATAAAAAGTAACTTTGCTCCATGACATTAACATAACTTATACTATCGATAGACAAAAAGTTATTAATGCGTCTTCCTAGGCCAAAAGGATAAATGCACGAAGAAACACCCCCTTGGTACCCTTATTTTCAATACTCCCTCTTACCGAGGAAGGTGTTTCTCACCACTCCCATCTCGTCTCTGAAATATATATGTTTGCCCCTTGGCAATGACTTAGTGAGAATATCTACTACCTATTCTGTGAAATTGTAGCGAGAGAAGGCTTCATTTGACTTGTGCAAATTTGAAATTAAACATCAGCAGGATGACTTGTGTTGTAGTTAGCAGGAGTGACATGGCCAAGTCACTTAGTTAAGTCATTCAATTCGAGTTTGTGGGCTAAAAGTAGAGTTGTCCATGAGTTGATTGCTATGATCTAGCAATCTAGTGGAATTATATTTAGTGAAACTTAGTTATCTGAGCTCCAGTCATAAATAGAGTTAGTATGAGTTCAATTGAGTAGTTGTAATTGTTGTAAATTCATTGATCTCTTAAGCTAACTAGTCAATTTACTTAAAATAGCTCTAGTCATGCATGCAATTCAAATTGCCTAGTTGAGTGGAGGGAAAAGGCGTAATTGTATTTATTGTTATATACTAGTGAGTGTACAGAGTTTGCATTGAGCAGGTGAGGCTTTCCTCTTGGGAATTGCACAAGAAACTAGGGGTTTTTTCCTATTATTTAGGAGCCACTTTCCTCAGGAATTGCACAAGGAAATAGGAGGAGCGGGAGGCCAAGAATTGGCTAAGACTCAGCAGGAGATCAATATTGCATTGCAGGTTAAGCTTCAAGGATTGAAGATGTCATTGTAATAGATCCATATTCTCTTTCGGTTTAATACAAAATAGAGGAGGGGGTTTTCCTAGTTGGGTTCCCTAGTGAAAACTATGCTAATTGTGATTGAATGGTTGCATGTTATTGCATGTGTTTTTATTGTATGTTTTCCCTTCCGCAGATTGACTAGAAGAAATTTGTGTCTATTGTTTTTAGTCTGAATTCATTAGCAGCTGCAACTTTGGAGATATTTCTACATGTTCATGAGTGGATATATACTAAAGCTTCACAGCTCCCCTTTGAACCCAGTCTCTAGTAAAGTGGTACTTGATCTCAATATGCTTTGACCGATCATGAAACACTGAATTCTCAGAGAGTTTGATGCAACTTTGATTATCACAGTATATAGTAGTTGGTCTCAGCCTCTGACCAAATAACCCATATAGCATCTTCGAAACCAAAGTGCTTCGCAACTAGCCTGACTAGCTGCCATAGACTCTGCCTCTACGCTGCTCAATGCCACTGACCTTTGTTTCCTGTTGAACCATAACATTACTACTGAGCCCAACAAGAAACAACATCCAAAAGTACTCTTCTTATCACTAGCATTGCCAACCCAATCCGAGTTTGTGCAACCAATCAATCTAACTCCATCACACCTGACATAGTCTAGACCATAGTCCATTGTGCCCTGTATGTACCTCAACACATGTTTCATAGCGACCCAGTGCACTCTCCTAGGCTCCATCATAAATTGACTCAAATTGTTGACTAAAAAACAGATATCCGGTCTAGTGTTGACAAGATACATCAAAGAACCAATCAACTAAGGATACAGGGTGGGGTTCACCAACTCAGAATCTGAAGCAAGCAGCGTCTTCCAATTGGTGATCATAGGATTACCCATAGGCATGCAACCCTCCATATAGAATCTCCTCAAAATATCACCTGCATACCTGCCCTGGCCCACAAAGATATTCCCATTCTCCTACCAAACCTCCAACACCAAAAAGTAATGCATCAATCCCAAATCAGTCACATCAAACTATTAAGGAAGGTCCCTTTTGCAGTGGTTGATGAGTTTGTCCTCTCCTATAATAAACAAGTCATTCATGATGAACTAGAATGAATCTATTGTCACCAACCATAATGAAATAGAGGTTCGGATATGCATCACTCTTCTGGAAACCCATCTACTGCAAGTAGGCATCTATCTGCTCATACCATGCCCTCGGCGCCTGCTTTAGTCCATATAAGGCTTTCTTAAGCCTACACACATGAGACTCCCTCCCATGCACCTCAATGCCATGTGGTTACTCAATGTATACCTCCTCCTATATAACCCCATTGAGAAAGGCAATCTTCACGTCCATCTAGTGAATCCTCCAACCATCTTAGCTGTTATAGATATCACTAATCTAATGGAAGTATAACGAGCAACTGGTGCAAAGGTCTCCTCATAGTCAACTCCCTCTACCTATGAGAACCCTTGTGCCACAAAACGAGCTTTGAACTTCTCCACGCTGCCATTCACAACATGTTTGATCTTGTAGAGCCACTTGGAAATCACCACTGACTTCCCCTCAGGACTCGACACTACCTCCCACACATCATTCTCCATTATGGAGGCACTCTCCTCCACCATGGCATCCCTCTCGATTTGCTGACTAGTGGCCTCCTCATAGCTATTTGGCTTTGCCTCCACAACATTCGCCATATAGCCACCCAACCTCTCTAGTGGTCTACTCTCCCCCACTGACCACTTGTGTTTCACCACTACCTCTTACACTTCCTTCAAGGTCTCACGAAGCCATCTTGGCTTCCTCTTTCCTATAGTAGCCTCCTCAACTGGTATGGAAAAATCTGTAACTGGAACCTCTCCTCATGAGGAAGCCCCTCTTGTGGTTAGTGGTGAACCTGGACTCTGAGATCCTACACCTGGTGATACCAGACTCTGTGATCCTATCACCCCTAAAGTAGGTAATTTTCCTGACCCTAGCATACCACCTAAAGACATTGACCCCTGTGGTGTGGCCCCCTACTGAGGAGCATGTTGTTCTGCCTGATCAACCTCCCGAGACCCCCTCAAGGTCCTCTCCTCAAATCTCACATCTCGCCTCAAGACAACTTTCCTCTACGCAAGAATGTATAGTAGGCCCTGTTGGTCTCACTCTAACCACAAGGATACCCTTCTCTGCAGTGGGTTCCAACTTCGTCCTCTTCTCCTCATAGACATGTGAAACACATGAGTTCTCCAAAATTTAGAAATCATTTCTGAAAATTCCACCTAAATATAGCTCAATTAAAATAATTGACCATCATTTAAATCTTTGTTAAGTCTAACTTAGGAAAATTGGTTAATTAATAGTAATTAATTGAGAAAGATGAGAATTCTCTAGAAACTCACACAAATCGACTTAGAGATGATCTCATCCATCAATTAAGTTTTAATCTTGGTCGTTGGAGTCCCAAATGGAGATTATAAGAGAAGGTTGTGGGTAGATGGAGGATACAATAGTTGTAGATACTCAGTGATCAAGGCAAATGGATTTCCTAGTTGCAGGGGATTCAGCAGTGAGATCGAGCCAGTGATCGAGTTGCAGGTGGTAGAGGGGCAATATAGCAGTATTCCGGAGGAGTTTCCAGTTCTGGAGAGGCAGTGAGAGGAGGTCGTATTATTTCTCCAGGAGGTTGTGCAAAGCCTCAATTGAGCACTTCAATTCAACCAGAATTGCGGTCGATTCAACGTCCAGTGGCCCGGGAAAATTTCCAGTAGGCTGGGAGAATCACTTCCAGAGGCAGCCACAAGTAGAATGTCATCTTCAGAGGCAGTTTCCAGCTAGTGCGTGTAGGTCTGCGCAGAGGGGCCTACGCAATGGTTTGGAGAGCCAATATCTGAGGCTCAGTTTGTTGCAGGATCGCTTAAGGAGGAGGGTAAATTCCCTCCGATATTTTCACCAATATTTCTCTCAGGTAGAAACGCCAGTTCAGCGTCATTTTATTATACTCAGAATTTTTGTTGTTGCAGAATAATAAAACCCTCAACTGTTGCACCGGTTTTCCCGCATTGGGTTTTTCCGGGGTCAATTGTCCAAATTTGTCACTGCAAAATAATAAAACCCTCAACTGTTGCATCGGTTTTCCCGCATTGGGTTTTTCCAAGGTCAATTGTCCAAAAATTATTGTGTTATTTTTAATGGTGAATAATTTGCAGTGTGAATAATTCGTTATTTTGTCGTAAACAAAATAAATTGCATAATTAATTTATCAGTTAGAAGAATTAATTCCAATTTTTACATTTCAAGCGAATTTTCACATGGTACTAAAGCATATTTGACAAATGGGAAGCTCAGAAGTGGAATAGGAGAGTTTTCGCTTTTCAAAGGGAGCAGCACGCCAAGATTTTTCGGGGTTGCACAATGCCTAGACAGGTAGTGCGAATTGCTAGGCAAGGGTTTGATTTCCCAGTTTCAAGGTGCAAGAAAATTCAATTTGTCCGGAATAGTGATTCCAAAAGGCAAAGGGAGCAGCAGCTTAGTATTTTAGCTAAGCAGATTTCTTGTCTGGGCATAGAGTGTTTGCAGCAGATTGAGTGTCGGGAGGAAGAGAAATTGCACACACAGAGGGAGAATTTCCTCAGAGGGTGGTTTCCAGTTTCAACCCTGAAGGAAATCCGAGAATTTCCAGTTGCAGAAGGTAGTGCAAGTTTGTCAGACTAGCCAATGTGAGTCGCTAAGATTGCAGTTCATGTGCCAATTTCTGGAAAAGGAAATTCAGAGAGGCTGAGCAAGTAGTCCAAGAAAGCAGCCGAACGCAGAGAGGAAGACAGTAACAGTTCTACACATTCCAGAAGGGAATGCAATTTGTAGAGCAGGTAGCCAAGCAAGAAGGAGGAGGCTTCTGTTTATTTCTCCAATTATTTGAGTTTCGCAGATTTGCAGCTTTCGAGTGATGACCATACAAGATTGCCATAGGAGGTCATGCAAGTTACTCAGAATGCAAATCTGGGCAGCAAATCAACTTCCAGTGGCCAGAGACAGATGTCGGAGGAAGTTCGAGTTGTCTAGGGCAAGTTGCAAAGGGAAGAAGAGTCCCAACCAGGGACAAGGCTCAAAAGGAGATAGTGGGGCACCAGATCCAAGTGGAGTAGTATGCGACTCCAATGTGACAGATGGGCAGGGTCCAGCGTAGTTGTAAGCGTAACAAGGAGATCAATCAAATCAATTCCAGTTTGTTGCAGCGGGATCATCACCTTTGCTACAGGAGCCCATAGTATCATAGTAGCAGGTTACAGTGTCAACAAAGCTAGTTGCAATCAGTACACATGAGACAGTTGTAGAGCTAGTTACAGAGACACATGCAGTATGAAGTGCCCAGTTGAAACATGCAGGTACAATTCCAACCAGAAGATTCCCAACGCAGAGCTACACAGTCCAGGTTCCAATGCAAGAGGACAGTGCGAGTTGCCAAGAGGGAACAGAGAAATTTCCCACAACAAATCGAAACTCAGAGAGAGTCTAGCTTCAGAGGGAGCAACCCTATGGAAGTTAGTGCTTCATGATCTGAGGACATCAAACTCATTGTTGCAGCAATTACAACAACAGTGCAGAGATAGCAGCAGAGCAATAGCAGCAACAGTTCAAAGTTGCACAGGGTCTATTGAGGTGAGCATCGGATGGTGTTTCCTCATGGATCAATACCCTATACCCTTGCTACAGGGACCCACAGTATTTAGTAGCAAATGGATTAGTGTCACTTGGTGCAGTCAGTTCTAGAGTGACAATTGCAATCAAATGCTACGGGGCGCGAAGCAGTGTTGATAACAGTGCAGGAGGCACAATGCAGAGTCAATAGCAGTGCAAATTTCCCAGTGGATAGTGCAAAGGCTAGTAGCAGCTAGAGACTCAAGAGACAGTTGCAAGCTTGCACCGCAGAGACATAGTTGATTCAATATTTTGGATGCTTCTCAGTTGCAACAGCAGCAGCAATACAAGTTGTAGAGTGCAGTGTCAACAGCAACACAGATGCAACATGGTTCAACTACAGTCAGTGGCAGATGAATCAAAGTTAGTGCAGTGGTTGGTGCACAATGGCAGGCAGCTACAGTTGTCAAACATCAACAGCATGTATAGAGGATGTTATGGAGACAGAGTTGGAGAACACCTTCGCTAAGAGGGAGTGTTAGTTTTTGTAGCATCGGATGGTGTTCTAGTCTCGAAACATTATGGAGAGGCTAAAACACATGAGTTCTCCATAACCTAGAAATCGTTTATAGAAATTCCACCTAGAGGCCATGATTTAAATTTTTCCAAAGTCTAACTTAGAAAAATTGGTTAATTAATAGTAATTAATTGACAATGGTGAGAATTCTCTAGAAACTCACACATATCGACTTAGAGTGATCTTAGCCAACGATTAAGTTTTAATCTTGGTCGTTGGAGTCCAAGCTGGAGATTATAAGAGGAGGTCGATAGGAAGATGGAGGATACACCAGTTGCAAATACTCATTGATCAAGGTAGTTAGATTTCCCAGTTGTTGGTGATTCAGCAATGAAATCAAGCAAGTGATCGAGTAGCAGGTGGTAGAGAGGAAGAATAGCAATATTCCGGAGGAGTTTCCAGTTTCGGAGAGGCAGTGAGAGGAGGCCGTATTATTTCTCCAAGAGGTTGCATAGAGCAAGTAAGGTCGATTCAACTTCTAATGGACGAGAAATTTCCAGTCGGCCAAGAGAATCACTTCCAAAGGCAGCAACAAGCAGGCCATCATCTTCAAAAAATAGTTTCTAGCTAATGTGTGTAGGCCTGCACATAGGGGCCTTTGCAAGGGTTTGGAGAGCCAGTATCTGAAGCTCAGTTTGTTGTGGGATCACTTGAGGAGGAGGATAAATTCCCACAGATATTTTCACCAGTGTTTCTCTCAGATAGAAACGCCAGTTCGGGGTCATTTTATTGTACGCAGAATTTTTGTTGTTGCATTGGATTTTTCTCGCATTGGATTTTTCCAGGGACAATTGTCCAAAAATAATTGTGTCATTTTTATATGTGTGCTAGCATTCTCAGTTCCTATTCTTGCTTCCGTAGTATTTTTTATGGTGAAGAAACTGCAATGTGAATAATTCAATATTTTGTCGTAAACAAAATAAACTGCATAATTAATTTATCAGTTAGAAGAATTATTTCAACCGAATTTTCATAACAACCTTCAAGACATATCATCCAAGATGTCTCTCATGGAAACTCTTTGTCCAATTGACAATTCTATAAGGTTCCGAGGTTTGGGGACTGTTACCCATCCATTTGGGCGACCCCTAGGAGAAAAAATTTCTCCCATTCTGTTCAACTTGGTAGCCAACAGCCTTACCTGATCTACACATAGCTAGCCCCAAAGGCCCTCCATCTATATCAGCCAATGCTTTCTGGCATCTATCTTACTTTTTAGAAGAAAGTGGGTCATCCATTATAAGGTACATTAACCATGTTTGTAATCAAGTACTTTCATTTAATGTTCCAATGTAATGTTTTTGCATTTATAGCGAAAGGAGGCTTGAAAGGGGTGTGTGTTATCACTAATAGAGTGTCAGCATCATCACTAACATGTGCAGCTTGTTCAGAGACCCCATTGTTGCTTAAACCATGAAAAATAGATGGCATTGCACACAGGGGCTGCGCATGCACACAGTGAACATATTTTCACCATATCTCTTAAACCCTGATCCCGTTTACCATGAAATTTGTAAAGTAGATGCATGGGGATAAGATGAATAAACCCACTTAATTTCAGGTTAAAATGATTCACATTTTTGAGAAACGAGCCACCATCATCTACAACCATTTTTTGATCATCTCAATATCCCTGATTCGAATTTGCCTAAAATGTTTTGTGGAGAGGAGGTATGATGATAGTAACTTGCTGTAAAAAAATCAGCGCCATCCGGCTTACCGTTTAGGAGATACTCAAGAAATACAACCGTTGCGCGCATGGTGAGCAACAATATTATGGTTTCTTGAAAAGGGCATTTTTGGAAAAACAAACTGCTATTTATAGGGCATGGATCCTTTTGCTATTTTTATGTAATTAGTTACATCTATTAGGGGAATGGGTGGATTTCGACCCCCTTAGACTTAGGAACAGTATTTTGTATATAGTGCATGATCTTGAACGTAGAAAGGGTTGATAGTGGAATAAAAAGAAGATCTTTGAGATTGTAAGTTGTGGAGTTTCAATACAAGTAATCAATTCATCAATACAAAGACAGTTTTGTTTCAGGATTCTTCTATCAGACAAATGGTGATGTTTCTCTCTTTGTAAATTTGTCTTTCCTTTCAGTTTTTACATGGAGCCCACCAGACGTGTCTCTTCACCCTCAACATTGTGTATAAATAGAAGAGGCATTTTCCTCATTTGGACACACCTTAACGCACATCATTCTCTCTCTTCATCGGATTGGGTCGTACAAATCACAAGCAGCTTGTTCTTCTCCACACGTGCGAAGGTTTGACTGGGCATTTATGTTCTCTGCATTGACCGAGTTGTAGCCAACTTTGACTAGTGTTAACTGGGCATTGTTTGACTTCATTTGACTGTGATTTTAGTGGGAGAATCTCTGTTTGGGCAGGCCACATATTCTGGCACAGATACTGATATTTTATAGGCAGGTTGACCAGTGTTGACTATAGGAACTTTGACCGCAGTGTTGACCTGTATTGACTGAATATTTCAGGACTGTTTTGGGATGCTTCTGTCTGTCTTTGGAGGTCGAGTTGACAGGGTTTCACCGAGCTAAATTGGAGGACTTATTCTGCTAGTTTGACCAGTGTTGACTTTTTTATTAGGGCATCCTATTGACTACCATTTGAATGGATTGTTTTGACAGTGATTGGGCAAGTAAATTTTGTATAATGTACTCTTTCTCTCTGCTAAACTTTTGAATAATAATAAGAAGATTTGATCAAAGGGTTTTCCCTGGAATCCGCCAAATATTGTGTCCTCTAGTCTTGGTTTGTCTTCTGCTTATTGTTTATGTTCTATCTGCATTGACTATCAATGTTTATGTGATTGCTAATCTGGAAATTGATATTGGGCTAATAAGAAAAATTGAAGTAAATTGTTCTAAAGCATAGAACATACAATTGTTATCTAAAATTAATAGAACTCCGATGATGTCACCAAACCAAATCCCTTATCAACAAGCAAATGAGATCAACTACACGTCAGCATCAACTTACGGCAACTTGATAACAACATAGTCGAGGATCTAGATCTTCCCCCAATTATCCCTTGAGGCATTTTCATATCTAGAGTTTTCTTCATTCTACCTTGGATGTTAGGAGAGGTGAATCTAGTGGACCATGAAACAGTCCCTAGATCCTTTCTCTTTGACATCTCCCTCCCACTACAACCACTAACACTTGGATTTGAGGGTTTTCCAATGTTTTTGCTTATAGACCTCATGTTTTTACTTTACTTCTTGCTCTTTATATAGGAGACATTTTATTACTCCTACTTTGTATTAACATCATTGTAACCAGCAATACCATTGACCTACTTTTGTGATCATTCGTTGGACATTAATATAATTATCTTGTCTTATGTAAAAAATTGGATACTCAAGAAGGAATTAAAATCTATAAGAGCCATGGCCATCGTGACCTTATGGGGACTATGACTCGCAAGGAATTTTGAGTTTTTTTAGGGGAAGCCTATCCTATTGTTTCAGTGCACTTTGCAAGCTAGATTGATATGTCAAAGCTTCTCCCACTCTACACAACTTGTACATGACATGATTCTAGTTCATCCTCCAATTCAAAAGTCTATAGGTGGGGCTATTTTAATCAGGCTGGACAAGCATAAAATGTTGTGAGTGGGGTAGGAGACCTACTATTTTGTATTGGTTCTCATCTTTTGAGATTTAAATTTCATTCAGGGAACGAGATATTGGGAGAAACGTGTTTCCTTACTATGTTGCTAGATGAGAGCATGCAAGCCTCAGAAATACAAGGGTTCTATTTTGAAGACAAATCTGCGGACAATATGTAGTATGAATGCTAAAAATGGCATATACTGAGTGTTCACTTTTTATCTCTAATAAAAAGTAATGGTTTTTTTCTGAGGGGAAAAAGAAAGATGGAGCATATCCTCGTGAACCTAAGTTACCAGAAACAAGAAACAGAAAATGAAATAAGAAATGGTATGAGAAATGCAATTCGAAGGTTTTGCATATAATAAAAATATATACTCTGTCAAGTGGTTGTAGCTCGAGTGGTAGGGAGGAGCCACAATTATCTTCCCTCCCCCCCGGGTTCCAATCCCACTGAGATTGACATGCTTGCTCCTTGGGAGTTGTTTCTACATGAAAGATAGCTAGCTCACCTAGACAGGGTTAGGTTTGCCATGGATGTAGCTAGTATCAATCTCCGCTGCAGTGAACCATATGCAAAAAAAAAACAAACGAAACATATATACTCTATAAAAAAAAATATTCATATCTAACACTATATATACAAAAAGTATTAATATCTAACACTGTATATACCAAATATAACCAAACAAAGGAGGATCACGGAAGAATGCATATTGTATTCACAAAATCCCAACAAGTATACAAAAAAAAAACAACATAAAATGTATGATTGATTCCTTGCATTAGAAGTTGATTTATCTAGGCAAAGGAAGCAAACCAGCATCCACTCTGTGTTCATCCATCACGATCTCAATATGCATGTCGTCTAGTTCATCCAATAAGCCCCTCTTTGACATACAATCTGCATTTTGTTTTTGTTCTAGTCCTATGTGCTGTAGAGTTGTGTCCTTTAAAGTATGCCAAAAGTGCTCTATTTGGCATAGCCATTTATTCAACATAGGCTATTTAATTTTGATTTTACCATGAATGTGCTCAATAACGGTCCTGAAGTCTCCATATATATGAATACTCGAAATGTTGAGGAAAGTAATGAACCATAATAATCCCCATAAGGCAATCACTTCTGCCTTCATTCCTGTACCCAGTATTCCTGTACCTCTGAAAGTTTGATCCAAAATCCAAATCCACAAATGCCTCTTTGTTCCACCCCCGTCAAAAAAACCAACCGGATATGTAATCTCAGGACCATAGCTCTTCTCTACCTTTTTCTTTTTACCACTATCCTGTAAACTGCCAACCATACACCATTGTTTAATATTGTCTAGCATTTGTATAATATCCCCTGGGGCATTTTCAAAAATAATTTTGTTGCATTTGTTCCATATCTCCCAAAAAGTAGCAAGGGGGATTGTACGCCAAGCTGGTTTTTTATTGCTCTGCCAAATCAAACAGTCCTCAATATTATCAAAACGTATGTCGAGAAAGGCAACAATATGTTCCCAAATCATTTTGGAAACAAGACAAGTTAGGAACAGATGTGTATTATCTTCGCCGACATTTCTACAAAGTACACAATATTTTGGCCCCTACCAATTCCTTTTTTGTAGGTTCCCCCATATAAGATTCTTATTATGCCATACAAGCGAAATAAAAGCAGTCATTTTGATAGGCATCTTGGTTTTCCAAAAATTGTAGAACCAACATACCTCAATAGATTGTGTCTCTTGTCTGCAAAGGGCATTATATGCATCCACCACTATCACTCCTCCAGCCTTCGTCTTTCCATTCCATGTAATCTAATCACCCTTCGCATCCCAACGAATACCAGTCAATTTCATAATCTGCTTGACATCTTCCCATTCTTGTGCTAGTCGTTCCGTCAATCCTAGATCTCTAACATTTTTCTAGATTGGTATATGACCATACCATTCTTGTATCACTTGATTCCAAAAAAAAAAAAATACCCCTCCTGTTTAGTTTCTGTATCAGCTCCATGGAGGGCATATCATGTGTATTGATACCCATAATATGATCCAGTCCCATAATAATATGGTGTCTCGTTCCCAAACACCAGCACAAGCTCCTTAAGAAAAAGGTCTTAATTTTACATAGACTTCACCAAATAGTCGAGCCCACAGAGATCCCGATATTACCATTGCGCATCCACACAGTAAAAGGTTTGTTCTTTAAGTATTTTTTCCTGACAATACAACCCCATATGCCAGTGCCGAAAATTACCCTCCACAATGTTTTCATCAAAAGAAATCATCCAAAAAGCTTCAGGTTTAATATACTCCAACCACCCATGCGCTTAGGCAAGGTAATGAGCTCCAGTTTGGCCAGATGGTATTTGTGGGAGCGCGTCGTCCCCAACCAAATAAACTGTGCCATCAGACAATTCAGTTTCTGTAGAATAGCCTTAGGTAGATGGTATAAATGAGCCCACTATACTCCTAACTGAGTAATAACAGCTTGTGTGAGTGTAATTCGTCCTCCCGGGGAGAGGCATCTAAATTCCCAGCCTGTAATCCTTTTATAGAATTTATCTATCAGCCACATCCAGTCCTAATTTCAATATCTACCAGGTTTGATGTGAAAACCCAAATATTTTATACCACCTTCCAGAGCAACAGCCTCAATCCCAAACAAATTTTGTATAAATGCAATGTCATCCATGTTGCAGGAGCCATATAAAATGGAAGATTTGAGTACATTCATAATGAGCCCCGATGCCTTCTCAAATCTTTTAAAGATTTGTGATAGTACATACTAGTCGGCACGCTTAATCAAACCCATGATCAATATGTCGTCCACAAAGAAGTTGTGTAAGATTTTGATATCCCTGCCCAAACTCAGTGCCCCAAAATCTTCATTCTCAACCGCCTTTTCAATCTTCAAGCTAAGGTTGTCCATCGCCAATATGCACAGCAGTGGTGAGAGGGAGCACCCTTGCTTGAGCCCTCTCCCAACACCAAAAATCTAGTTGGGTATCCATTGATCACAATAGCATATCGAACATTTGTGACACACACCATCATCCACTCTGTGCCTCTGCTCTATATTCCTATTTTATGGAGGATCATCCTCAAATACCCGCAGTCGAAGCAATCATATGCCTTTTGAAGGTCCACTTTCATGATGGTTGCGTTTGATTTTTTCCATTTATAGAATGTATGCATTCCAGTGCGATTGCCACCGCATCATGAATATCTCAACCTTGTAAAAAACCATATTGTTCGGGAGAAATGTGCTTCGATAGTATGTCCTTTATCCTGTTGGCAATCGTTTTTGATATAATCTTATATATAAGGTTACATAAAGAAATGGACCGATCATCTGATATATAAACTGATTTGTCCTTCTTTGGAATCAAAGCTATGTATGTAGAGTTGATGTGTGGATGAATATAGCCACTCTCTCGCGATTCCCGTACCATATTTACTATATGTCCCATGAAGATGTCGAAGAAATAAGAGAATAGTTCAACGTCCAACCGTCTAAGCCAGGACTCTTATCACATTTCATGGTTTTTAGAACCCCCCAAATTTCTTCCTCTGAAACCTCCTTGCATAAGTTGTTGTTTTCTTCCTCCTTGAACATATGCAGGTACTCCTCTATCCCACAAATTTGGTCTTCTGCATTCTCATGTTCCCTACAGTTGTAGGCCTTCTCAAAATGTAGGATCGCCTCTCTGCAAATCCCCTATTGTGTCATATGGTTATTGCCCACTTCATCAACAATTTCCCATATATAATTGATTTTCCTTCTATGGTTAGCAAATCTATGGAAGAATTTCGTGTTTTTGTCGCCTTCTCGTATCCATATAGCCCTGCTCTTAAGGCGCCATGTCGCCTCCTTCTACTGTAAGATCTGCTTCCTCTTCTGTTCTAGTAAGTGTATTTTATCCCGGACCACCCCGGATAGATGTTGTGTTAATAGCTGAGGTCGAAGAGATGACAGAGCCTCTGATATCTCAATCAATTCAATTTTCTGTAATGTGATTTGTTTGCGCTCCAAGCTTTTAACCACTTGTTTTAGGGCACGGAGATTTTGCAGCATACGAATCATATGGGAAGATGAAGTTGATGTGTTCCTTTTCCAGCGTTCCCTGACCAACTTGTCAAATTTGGGCTCCACCAACCATACCCGATTGAATTTAAAAGGCATTCCAATGCAAACATCCCCCCGGCGTATATAAAATTGTCGACAATGTCCGATTGGACAAAACCAAGCCTCTCAACAACTTGTTCCTGGAGCAAAAATCGATCCAGTGTTTTGGCGACATAGCCATTGCCCGATCTCCCATTGTCACAAGTCGGCCCAGGCTTACAAGGACGAATATCAATGAAATTATAATCGATAATGATATCTTTTCTTTGAACAAATACCGAGTATGCTCTTCCATTACCTCCCCATACCTCACCACACCAGTTGTACAGTTCATATCCCCCGCCATAATCAGAGAGGATAATTCAAATATTTGAGTATCCTCCAGCTTCTTCCAGAATAAGCCTTTATCCCTATATGGAGCATAGATGTTCAAAATGTGAATCCGACCAAGCAAACCTCTAATATTACCCACCAAGAGGATACCAGCAAAGCATGAATAGGCCTTCATCTTGACCCGTCGAGGGTCCCACAATGCAACAAGTACCCCAGACAGGTCGTCCGCATCAGAAGCCGCCATATACCAGTGAGGTAACATTTTCCTAAAAAAAATTATAACCTAGCTTGTTAAATGCATAGTCTCTTGCAGTAGAATAATGAAAGGATGGGTCGAAAAGAAAAGCTCTCTTAAGGCTAAATACTTGTGGGACGGCCCCAATCCCCAGATGTTCATTGACAGGATGTAGTTCATGGGATACCAGTTATGGGATGCTTTGCTCTAAGGGCCCGTGGAGAGGATGAAGACACAATGGGGACATTTGTCAAAGAACGGGGATCGAAGGATTCAAAAGGGATATTCTGGGGTCGTCCCCAGAAATGTCAACTATCTCTGTTGTTCTCTCGTCGAACCGTAATATTTTTGGCCGATGTTGAGCTAATGACAGGGGATGTGGATCCAAATGGCTTGTGAATGGTGGGAGTGTGCAAGTCCAAAAGAAAATCCAAGTCACTATCGACTGAGTTGGTAGGCGAGGCAACAGGTGAAATGGGAGAGATGGGTCGATCAATGCAAGGTGGAACCGTGATGGGAGTAGGGTGACGTTTGGGGGGGGGGGGTATAGGTGATGTGGGACGTGGAAGGTAACACGAAAGGTAGAGTATGAGCTGGCAAAGTGGAGGTATGGGGAGACTCGGGGCGAGATATAAAGGGAATGTTATTCGACAAAGGCGGGGAGATCATCCCCATTTCCAAAGAGTCGGAGTCCTCTGATGTCCAAGAGGAAGATTGGACCAAAACCGGCACAGACTTAGCGCAAATTAACGAAGGAGAATGCCCAGCAAGAGTAGTAGTAGTGATATGTGAAATACTTGTGTGACGCGTAGGCATTTCCAGAATAGGAGTCTTGTCACAGCCAGCTTTCTGGGAGTCTAGCATACCGCCACCTTTGAATAGTTCATCACCTCTCCTTCTTATGTGGTACATGCACTTTCCACACCTTTTGCGCAGATATTGTGCCATAAGGTGGCCCGTGTGGTGGCATATAAGAAACCAGAAAGGAATGCCCCAAAAGTCCAGTCGTTGTTGTAATTGTGTGTCCTCCCACTTAACCTCGATATGATCCGAAAAGCTACCACAGTAGTCTTTCTCGATCAATATCCAAGCAATTCGCTTATCTTTGGCCCCCAAACACTGTGGATCAACGTATACACATCGACCAATAGCATTACCAATATCCATAAGAACTTGCATAGTCCAAATTTAATAGGTAAGCCTAGTAATTTTACCTAGATAAACTTGTTTTTTGGCGTCTCCTTCAGGGGATTAAACCCCACGTACCATGCATGCAATGCTAAGAAGCTGTGCCCCTTTATCCATGGAATTTTTTAATTACCTGCAAATCCTCTTCACTAAGAAAGTGGAAGGTGTACCAACCCCCCATCAATCTCACCACCGTTGGCATGTACCCCAACAGCGATTTCCACTTCGAAGCTATCCAATCCCACATCTCTCCCTCACTTGGATCAAAGAAATACCATTTACCCACCAGCGCCCTTTTCCTCAGACTGGAAACTCTGTCAATAAGCACATCGTAACCAAAACATAGCATAGGGGCCGGGGTGGCAATATCAATGGAACGTTGTTTGTTCTTGCTACGTCGAGATGACCAGCATCCCAACCTTGCACTTGTACACCGGTTGTTGCATGCTCACCACTTGGCCTCCCCAAAGGAGTCATTTCCGGGCACCATGAGTGCGGTTGTGCTAGCCCACCCACTCATTCAGATCCCATGCCTTGTGGATACTTAGCCTCAGCCTCCAATGTGGCCCTGATGAAAGCTTCTTGTGCTAACGTGTCTGATTCGAAAGAGTCCATCCGGAATGAGTGTTCAATAAGATGTCAGGTCCGGCACGACTATTATCATAAATAGCAATTAAGAACTGGCATGTATGGTCATAAATAGCAATAAAGGATCTTCAGGTAGTAAGGGCACTTAAACTGGCAAAACCAATAGCAGATCCCAAAAGAGAATGTTTTGGGATTACAACAGTGTCCAGAAAATCTACTGTATCATAAATAAAATGCCCACAATACAAAAACCAAGGTACGACGCCGACCCATTGTACCCCAATAGAGTAAACCAAATCAGAAAGGTTATTTAAAAGAAAGTATATAACACCTGCAGCTGCACCACATATTCAATTTGAAATCATGCCCGGGACAGTTCTGACAGCAGAATAGAATTGTGATGCAGACCCAAGTCAAATCACTTAAAGCTTCCCCCTACCAATAGAAATTTAAACAAGAAAAACCAGTGGATTAGTCAGGCCGGTCTTCTGAGAAGAAATACTGCCTGTAAAACCATTGAAACTGTTCAGAGAATTAGGAGCCGATGTCATCAGGTCCAACTGAAGTTGGGGAATTAGATTGATGTCTGAAACAATTTCCAGTAACTCTAATCCTGTTAAAACCAAACGAGCATGGGCATCCGGTTGTATCAGCAATCTGTCATTAAAAAGTTGATGTCATATGCATTCCTCGCAGCAGCAGCAACAGCATCACCACATAAACCACCACCTGTTCCATAAACGGAAACCAAACTCCTTGCAGGGTCTAGTAATAATGAAAGAGTCTGTCCACCTATTCCAGAGAGTATAGTAATTACCCTCCTGCTGTGTAATATGAGGCCAGTTCAGTGAAAAGAGGTCATTCCAATTTGGCATCAGTATGCCAATGTCCAACCGGAAAGTGGGTTTTAATGATGCAGAAAATAATGTAGGATGCAATCAGAAAAATCATTAGAATCTGGGAAGATTCAGATAAAACGAGGGATATAATATGCTCCAGAAAGGTACCTGGCATATTAGCAATCCCAAAAAAACCGAAGAATGTAGACCCTGTATCTACTAAGTCGATAAAAAGACCGGTAATAACAAGTAAAACAATAAAAAATATACCAAGCAAGTCAGGGAGCTAGATTAATGCACCATCTGTGACAGACAGGAATCCATCCCCACCTAAGCCATCCGTCGCCTAACATTGACATCTATATTCAATTGTGCTGTGATTCCACTCTCCCTGGTTGAATTTGCAGCCCAGGTACACCAAAATAAACAGAAAAGCATACCTCACTGTCCAACACCACTGTGCTCGCCAATCATCCCCTGGTTGCTCTGAGCTTGCTTGCCTCTGTTATTTTTCTGATTTGCCTTGCAATCAACCACCGCCGCCATTAATCTTCGCATAGCTCTCTCCACCTCTTCCGAGTTCCTCCTGAAATCCTTTACCGTGGAAGGAGGCATCGTTGCAACCTCCTCCCCACTCTGAATCCCCCTTTAACTCCCGATCGTGAATAAAATTAGGCTCTTCATGAGTGGAACGATGCGAATGAAAACAAAAATAGCACACACCAGTTCGCTAACCAGTTCAAAAATTGAACTAATGCATACTAACTAGTTCACAAATTGAACCTCTTGCAATTGCCCTGAAATTGGAACCAGTCGCGCCATAAATTTAACTTTATCTACATGAATAGTTAAATACCGTGCAGTTCAATTTCCACTAATGTAGGCCAAAACGGGTCAGAAATAAAGCATACTCCGCCGTTTGATAGAGGATCCGTTAAACAACATCCTGATACCATATAAATGTTTCCAGATAACATTTACCTGTAACAAAGTACAAAAATAAACCAAGTATGCAAACCAAGTTACGGCAGAATGAAGCAAATAAATTTTAAAAAGCCACATCATAATGCAATCTACACGTGGGGCAAATACATGTCGAAACTCTGTTTTCTCACAAGAGACGTTGGCATCAGTAGAGCCATTGGGACTGCAATAATGCAATTACAAAATGAATGTAGTAAATTTTCAGTAAAAAAGGACTTCGAGGGAAACAATCGAGGGTATTATGCCAATATCTAAAGCAGGCATTGAGACAGACGATTCAAAATGAAAATATGGGCCACAAACTTACCAGGAAATCGGAGCAGCAACCGAGTAGTGTCGAACCCCCACTCACAGTAGAATTAAACTATGAAAATTGAATTCTGGACGACTCTCCTCTAATGGGATTTACCTCCGTCAATCTCCTCAACTGACCCGCTTCAATCACTTTGACGATTTTATCGCTATTCACCAAAGCCGCTAATCGAAAACTTAGTCTGATGTGTGGGCGTCTGTGGAAGCAAAACGTCCACTACACACTGAAAAGTCTTTTAATAGTTTCAGAGTAAAGAACCATTAAATTTGAAACTAAAACCTAAAACCTAGCATAAAAAAAACTTCTTAATCATTCATTCGTTTGCTTTGGTCAGTAGCGGGGAAGCATTTTTTTTTTCAATAAGGGAAAACAGTACCATTGCTATTCCATTAAGTACATACAGCAAAAACAGGACAGAAATTAACCTCAAGAACTTCACAAACAGGAAACTTCAGAAAAAAACAGCCAAGTCCCTGTGGAACCAACAAAAAGTATTTACTTCTAAAAAAACTGACTGTCCAAAAAATTCAAACGATACCTAATGCATATTACATTCATGAAAAGATCCAAAATAAAAACTGAAAAACTGAAAAGAAAAGGTACGTGCGTCTGAGGAGGAGAAACAAAAGAACCAGTCTTGTTGCCGGAGCAGAAGAATATATATAGATAGGGGCGGTCTTGTTCTCTCTTGAAATTGTAGTGTTGCTGTTAGTCTAGAACCGCCGTTGCCCTCTCCCCGCCGTCACTTCTCACGGTTTATTAAAAATAATTTTCATTTAAGAACCAAAACCATTAAAAACCTAAACCTAAATTCTTTCCATTCAAAACTTTTGTTCAATTTAAATCAACCAAGCATCAACTTTGCAATAAAAAAAAAATATATATATATATATATATATATATATATAATGTACTCGTTATTTCAATTAAAAACTTAAACCTAAATTCGTTTTATGTATTCGTTATTTTCAATTAAAAACTTAAACCTAAATTTTCTCCATTCAAACTTGTTATCTCAATTTTAAATCACTTTGCCCCCCAACAAAATAATAATTAAATTAAATTAAAATAAAATATTTATAAAAAAAAAGTCACAAAAAAAATTGATTATATATAAATGTAAATTTAATAATTCATTTAAAATAAGTATTAGAATTTTTTATATTGAATGTAATTTAACCATTTATTTAAAACAAGTGTTGTATGGTATCTCGTTTTTATTCAAGGTAAAAATTATGCTCTAGAAAAAATTACATAAAACATTATAATTTGTATTGGCCAATGCTAAATTAATGATAATTAATATGTGAATCAAATCTTATAGTTTTGCTTTGGAAGGAACTAATATTGAGATCTACAAATTTACAATTTTACTCCTACATAAATAATGGTGGGAAGTAACCCTCGATAAATATATTTATTTACATTTTATTCCTATCTTTTTTTATGCAAAGACTTGCTTAAGTTATGTTATTGACCTAAGCATTAATTGTTTTTTAAGATTTCAATTTTAGATGGTTTTGTTGCAAAGGTTGCTTGGCTAGACTCACTAGATTGTGGACCAAAATAAAAACCCATGATTAGAGAGTTGTAATGAACCAAACTGAAAACACATGGTTACCTTATACTATAATTTAAATTAAATGGTACTAACCAACTATTTATTGAAACCAAGTATATATGTATATATATGATATATATGTGTGTGTGTGTGTGAAAAAAAGGAATTAGATGAGTTATGGTGGAGATAAGTTCCTTATAAAACAGATGTTAGACATCCAATTTAAAAGAAACAATAATTGCACTCTCTTATGCAATTCTTGCTTTCTCCTGTGAAAGGGAGAATGGTATTGCTAATAATTCCATGAAGAGCCAACGTAAAGAAATATGGGATCAGCTTGTTTGTGCCATCAAATACTAGGAAATTGTTTTTTGGGCACTGAAAAAGGAAGTAGCAGGGAACGTGTTTCTAGAAACAAGAAAAAAGAAATGGGTTTCATGAAATGATAAAATGGAAATGGCAAGAAACAAGTTGATCTCTTCCATTGATTTGCATTTGTGAGTTTTCTATTCATCTTGCTTGTGAATGGAGATCTAAAGTTTTGATGGGTATTTCCATACTTGAAGTTTTTAGTGGAATGAAATTCTCTTATTGCAAATTTGTGTACCATGTGGATGTAAATTTACAACAATCACTTGTATGTAAGTTTTGTTTTTTAATTTTAGTTCATTTTTCATGGTTTGAATTTGAAATGGTTTAGACAGCCTAATGCCTTCATTATCCAATGAATGTACATTCACTAAAAATTGCAAATGCTTTGGTGTAACTGAAGATAAAATTTCCACTTTACAATGTAATAGTTTTTAAGATGCTAATGTTGGGTTTACTATGCAAATTTTAACCACATTCTAAAGACCCTTCTACACATCAACCATGAGTTTGTCATGCATGAGCTGTCAAGTGTTATAACAAACTGATTCTGATTCTTTCAACTCCCAACAAGAGTAGAGATGTGGAACTGTAGTGGGGTGTTGGTCCACAATGACATCGTAACAACCTCATCCGGAAGAAGCCATTACATTTAGTGCAAGGGATGTTCATGTGTTGCCCAACAACAACAAGGGTCTCATTAGCCCTTGTTTGACAATGTGCCATGTTGTTCGCATAGACATTCTATGGGATTGCAATTTTTAAGAATTTGCACAGTGAAGCAGGGCCTACTTATCTTAGATCATTGGTGTATACTAATAGATCATATTCATATGTTTGTGGTACATTCTCTTGGATTCATGAAGGTCAGCTAAAACTCATTTGGGATTTGTTGTATATAACCTAAAATGAATGTATGAGTTATCATATGAATAGTGTTATCATCTTCCAAGAGACTGTGTACCTCTAGATATTCCAACTTTGCAGATGTTTGTTGGACATTGGATAAACCAATGCTCCCAGTGTGTTTCGCGACATGGACTAACCACCTCTCGTGGATCCTTATATCAGGCAATGTGAGCGTTGACTAATACTTGTGGGTTTTGGTCTAACGACAATCGTGATTCCCAACAATGTTTTCTTTCGGTTTCAAAGTAATGAAGTTGGGTGTGCTTTTAAGTCTCTTGCTTTTACTATTTATAACTTGAGAATGTATTTGTTCCTTATTATTGTATATTTATTTCTATGTTTTCCTGGAAACAAAGGTGTGACATGATTGGTTTTGTAAAATATTATCCAATGTGTATTTGTGACTATTGAAATTACAGGTCCATAGTTTAGAAGACTTGAGCATATTGAATACCATGTACATTTTAGATTCCCATTAACATTTAAAATATTTTCTCACCATGAAATTGAAAAGTTCACATAAGGACATATAGAAAGCCATTTTTATCATGTGTGTGCTATAAGCATCTAATGGAATATGTCTCTGTAAGTTGAATCTTCAACACATGGTTGTGGCTTTTGTATATTAGTTATCCACACCAACTGATTTGTCATTTGAAGATTTTTATGTTTTATTTTAGCATTTAATTTGTTAATATCACGGGGATTGGAGCATTAGGCTTTATCATTCTAGAGAATAATCATTATATGCATAGTTTGCATGAAATTCTAGAATTTGATGACCAAGAGTAAATCTCATATCTCTGAATAAACTAAAAATATTCATAGCATATTGTCACATTCAATAATATAGCAAGATGTTGCTAGGAAAAAATTTATCTTATTCACTAAAATTGGCAAACGTAGCAGAGATACTTTGGAGGAACTAGAGAGTAGGCTTATGAAGTCTTCATAAGGACAATAGGCAAAAGCCCTACATTACATTGTGTCATGGGTGTCTATAAATTAATAAATACATGTGTGACATTGTTAATTACATAACAACCAATGTGGGTGGCATTTTGAATCCTTGTGGGGATGGGAAAAGGTTATATTGTGTTGTCTTTATCCCTGAAGAACCAAGACATGGAGTTCTACTTAATAGCACTTGGATTGTTGTAGGTGGTGCTACTTCTTTTCCAATGCTAGTGCAATGATTTTTGCTAGAATATGCATCACAACGTTTCACACCTACTAGGACATTTCCACGTAATGGTGCAAATATAGATAAAATCAAATCCATAGGTTGGTTGTTGGTGGGGGATAATTGACAGACCTGGTCTATGCAACCTAGTTCTTTTGTGTGCGTTGCAACAAGTCTCTCACACAATTTACCATCATAAACTGAGTTACATCTACCAGGGTTAGTACACCTTCAAATGTCATTTACCTTAATCTTTTGAATCCTCGTTTCCCTATGATTTGCCTAGTCATCTGATCAAATATTGTTCATTAATGTAAACGGCATGGCAAATATTCCACAAGGTTTCCCTAACAACAATGCATGAAGTTCACAACCGACAACTTCTCTATTCAGCTCTAGCCTTAGCATAGTCAACATAGGGACGATGGGTGGACCATGATTGTGTGAAGGAAAAGTAAACAAAGCCAATCTTATGGGGAAGTAAATGGGTTTCTATGCTTGAAACCTAGAAGTCAGATAAAGTATGGTCTTATGTTCAACAATAAACTCACAACCCACATAGCAAAGTCACTCTTTGTCCCTATAATCATAGTAGGTTGACACACTCAAATGATGTTTCTTCCATAATGGAACTTGAACATGCACTCTTGTAACTACACGAAATTTAGCAAAAATAGATCTTTGCTTGCAATTTATACACATTTCATCCATTTCCTCCTCGAGCAATGTTCAGGGTGCCTTCGGGAATACAAGAAGTGGACACATTCGCAATCTATTTTAAGCATTAAGCGTGATGTTTTGTTCTTACAATAAATTGAGATTTTTGGTTTTAGTCTTTGGTCACTAATAGAGTTGTTGGCATGGGGAGCATTGAGAATTTTCTGTAAGATTAGTCATGGACAAGGAGATGTAGTGTGTGGCCTTAGCTCTCTGGAAGCCCTTTCCTATTCTAGATAATGGCTAGAATTTCTTGATAATGCAATTGATAAGATTCAAGTGATGCAACTTTTGTCATTATGGACAAAATTCAGAACCCTGGGCCTAACAATATAGCTCATATTTTCTAAGATAATGGAGGTGAAATAGATCCTCACTACATGCAACAATGTACAAGAATCCCATGTGATTAGGTCTTGATGTCTTTGTCTTCAATTGTTTTTCTCATGGCATCCTTCCTACATAGAGTATTGAGCTCTTTTCTTACAGATTTTTTAGGAAAAAGCAGTAAAAGGTAGGATTGTTGTAGAACTATTTCAAACTTGTTTTGGTGTCCCCAACCAAATCAGAATTGGGCTAAAAAATGATCAGAAGTGCAACACAACTCTAAAATATAATTCCTCAAGAAATGGAGATGATTTGGAGAAGAATAAAGGTTATGTATATGTGCGTAGTTGTGAATTAGAGTTATGTTGGGGTTGACCTAAAATATGAGCTTGGATTCGCTTTCCCAACTTGCCTATTGATTGCCTTAATTGATCTGCTATGGTTGTCCTCTATTATATCTCAATATTGACACTAATTTTTTTTAGTTTATTACAATATTTTACTAGATAGTATATATATATATATATATATATATATATATATATATATTATATATATATATATATATATATATTATATATATATATATATATAATAATGTTCAAATATACATGTCATGTGAGCATTGTAAGCCTCCATTTGAAAGAATAGCTAAGAGGCGAGAAATAACAATGAAATGATTGAGAATCAAATCAAATGCAACAAAGGAACATGTAACAACACCATAATGAACTTGCACATGGTATTTAATTGAAATGAATTTAAAACCAGTTAGAGAGAAACAAGTATAGCACCTACAACTTTGAATACATGATGCGTAGATGCCCTATCATTCAATAATTAACCTTTAATTTCTATATCGTAAAGACAGTATAACCTTTAATTTCTATATCGTAAAGACAGTATATAAGTTCTTCTAAAGGCTTAACACTAATAGTAGGTTTGATCAAATTGAAAGAAGTTATGACTTCATATTCAGATTAACAAAAGGAAGCATTATGAATTTATAATATTAAACAACTTACAAAAGTGTTTGCTTTAGTTCCTGATATATTTCTTTGACGTGTACTCAAAGAGAGGAAGAGGTGCAAACAAAATTGCATCAATGTTGGTGAGGGAAGAGCTGCAAACAAAAGTGCAATATTTTGCGTTCATTGCTATCAAAATTTTAATGGAACGAATATCATGCCCTTTTCTGGTTTTTATATTAGATTTGAAGCAATGGTATTGGATGAGCAACTATTCACATATACAATGTGAGCAATGACAATGGCAACACCAATTTGTATCTACGACAATATTAAGATGAGGATTGTGGGACTTCCAATCCAACCGAAACATTCTTACAACATCTCTTTCATGAATATGTATAAGGCATTGCAAGTAAGGCCTTTATCTTACTGAGAAGGTCAATAATTGGTTGTAGACGATGGAGAAGGAAGACTGGGCGTAGAAGGTGTTTGGCCTTTATGTCAATAAGAGAAATGTGTTGGGCATGTATCTCTTTATAGTATCTATATAGTAGGTACATGTACTCGTTATTCATCGTGATAATCTGAAAGAGGGGAAAAACAAGATTTGTTGAATTAGTTGAAAGGCATAAGTGGAAATCATAATTTTTCTAGTATAATTAAAGGAAAGTGTAAAACATTGATGAAATGTAAAAAGTATTACAAGGATAGCAAGTTGTGGAGGAGGAAGATTTTATTTATTTGAGAAAGGAAAAATATATTGAAATTGCAAGTGAGATTTCTAGTAAATATTTGTAAGATAAAGCAAGTATGTTTCCTCACACTAAAATGGAAGTATAGAGGTGATGAAGTAGCATAGATAGTGGATGGACAGAAAAGTGAAAATCGTGCTAAGGAGCGCGAGGGGAAATTGTGTCAAAACTATAGTTATTGAAAGGGAATCAGAAGGCACTGGATGCAACAATCACACTATAGCTGGTTGTAAAGACTGATGTTAACATGGACTCCTCTTGTTTCCTACATTTGACGTGAGCATTGCCTTGCATCCGAGAGTAGCGGCTAAAGGAAAATAGTGGAGAGATGTGAAGGTCAACAAAGTTTTTAACACTGGAGATGGCAGTGAATGTTAATCCTTATTGGTTTGTGTTGTCAATGACCACTATCGCCTTTGGTGATGTCATTCCCCGTGATTTATGTATTGTCAAGCCCCATGCCATTCGAAGGGGAATTTGCCTATGATAACCTTGTGTGATTGGGCATAGTGGAACATATGCTGGGTTGAAGGCATCCCATAGTGGGCCTTTGTATTGGAAGAAGTCGACAACAACAAATGATGGCAACTGAGGGGGTTTTGATCCAAGTGCATAGAAAATTGAAACAATTTTTCCAAGGGCTCCATTGACAAGACCTGCTTCAACCCACAAGTTGCATGTGATGAAAACCCAGTGTTCATTGCAAATAAGAACTTTTGCATCCAACTATTCATCTTCTTCGTGGGTACCAACAGGATGGTACTTCCTTTTCTTTGCATAACATTATGCAATTGGGACGTTCATTTTTTTTAGCATATGTTTGTTATGCAATGTGACAATTGGGTTGGTTGAAAATAGGTGCATTGCATTGTCAAATTCCTGGTACTCATCCATCGACAAAAAGGAAATTATCCTTGACATGAGAATGCTCCAGTCCTTCATAGTAGGTGTTGCATTCCTAAGATTCGCAAGCAGCTGTCCGAATGCATCTTGAGCAGGGTTGGCCCCCTGTTGACAAAATATGGTAGACAGTGTGATGACCATGTCAATGTTGCGCAAAAGGGAATTGCCGCATAAAGTGACATACATGGGGATATCCTTTACAGGAGGTAGTTTCCCAATACCACCAATGAGGATGATAGACCGATTGTCGAAAGGCATATTCTGATATGAAGGGAATACCTCCTTTAAGTGATCATCTATGCGTGAAAGAAGTTTAGGCCCAATAAAACTCATCTCATCGATTAAAATGCATTTGACATGAGGGAGTTGCTCTTGGAGATGTAGAAGTGGCCGACCCTTAAGAGGATGCATTGAAAATAAAGGAATGTGAATGGTAGAATGGATTTTAAGTGCATTTAAGTTAAATGTTGCAACACCTGTTGGAGTGAGTAGGAGCAATGAGTTTGAATTGGGAGTAGATTTAGCAAGGAATGTATCTTTTAGGCAATCAATTAAGTAAGAATTCTGCATTCCAGCAGTACCTTAGGTGAGAATTCTAATTGGAGAAATGGAGGAAGTGGTCATGAAGTGGGTGAGGACAATGTTGAAAACAACTTGTTGGGTGGGAAACAACAAGTCGAGGGAGCGGGGAACTGGAGCGGGGTTAGAATGGATTTTGGTGGATGAGCGATTGAACTCTGTGAAATTTATGGTTGTCTCTTGCAAAGAGGAAGGGATAGTAGTATGGGCCCAATTGTGGTTTGAGTTAAATTCGTACTGGCCAAGCATGTCAATTTCATCAACTTCCATGTTGTTCCCAATGTGTAGTTGACAAAGGAATTGCCATTAATCCTTGTCTACGGAATAATGGGGGTGGGGCATAACATTAGTGGAGTTGTTATCAGAGCAAGGGGAGAGAGGGTCTTCAGGGGCACGATGAACATGCCATGCAACATATGCATTTTTTTTTTCCCAATGTGAAATTATTTCTTCATCAGTGGAACCAAAGTTTGATGGGGGTGTGTGAAAAGGGAAGTATAGAAGTAGTTCACTCCAACAAAAAGAAGCATAACATGCATCAGTAGGAGAAGGGATGGAGTATAGAGGGTTAGGACATGAAAAATATTGGAAGGGTTTATGTGTTTCCGTTGATTTTGTTTTCGGCGAGCAAAAACGGACCAAGAACATGCAACTCCAAGAAGAGG
Organism: Pinus taeda; assembly: GCA_000404065.3. Lineage (NCBI taxonomy): Eukaryota > Viridiplantae > Streptophyta > Pinopsida > Pinales > Pinaceae > Pinus > Pinus taeda. The sequence continues at coordinate 5,327 of APFE030738130.1, read as the reverse complement.
TAGTGCTTCAAGCGAAGGAGGTCTATCCATGTATGCTACAATGAAGGGTGTTGTTGGGAAGGGGGAACCTCGAGCATGAGAAACATATATAAAAACAATTCAAATAACATTTAGGGAAGCAAATGAGTAACTACAAAGTGAAAGGGGAAGTTTTTATAGCATGTTGCATGTCTCCTGTGCGCCAAAATCCTATCAGAAACTGTTTTTGTTAAGATTTTTCAGGCAACATTAACAATAGGTGCTTCAGGTTGGACATTCTAAGAGAGACGTGACAACATTTGGCGATATATTTTTGATTTTTTCTATACTTTCGCTGCACATTTCAAGATGTATTTGAGAACAACATATCGAGACAAAATCGGTTGACAGTTGATGTTGCTCTCCATATGGACAACATGTCGGACTTGTCAATGTTTAACCTTTTGTCATTACGAGCCAGGACATATTTCTTTTGTCCATTGTCATCAATAATCAAAGAAGATGTGGGATGAAAATCCCATGGAGCACCATATCGACAGGTAAGAGTCAGATTTTTTTTGCGAACACAGGAAGAGGGGTGCCATTTTGTATGTCGTTGAACGTAATTAACAAACTCTTCATAGTCCTGAACGCGAGAGGATGCAAATATTGATGGAGATGGGAGGATTCATGGGTCATGATCTGTAGAATAGTGTACATAAGGTTCATGTTGTTGAGTTGGCTGAGGGTTACAAGAAGAAATGTGCCAATCGAAATAGGCCTTTGCTTTGTCAACTGCGACTTGGTCATGCCAATCGAGGTTGTCCATATCATGTGCATTTTCCAGCCAGAGGAAACCATGTATGTGTGCAGAGCCCCTATGTTGCTACTCATACCTGCAAAGATGAGAAAGGATCAATTGTGAGGCAAGTGTATATGTAGAATTAAAAACAAAGAGGAGAAGGATGGTTAGATGAAGACTTGCACCAGTAGTCTTTTTCATGGAAACCTTTTTGCAAGACCTCTTCGAAGAAGATTGTGAAGCGAAAATGAATGTATTATGATGTAAGATGTAGATTATTCATTATATTGTGGAATCTCCATCGAGACAACTCAAATGAATCCAAGGGGGGTGGGGGGGGTGTGTTACACATTAATTTGTCACCATTTGTCACCGTCCCTGTTACCCCTCTCCCGCATCTTGGAGGACTCATTCCGGGACTTGTGAGAAGTGACAAGACTTGAAACCACTTGCCTTATTTACTTCTAAACATGAGCTTCATATGCCCTTAAGACATCTCCTGCTCATTGCCCCTAAAAATAGCCCTTTTTGCATTAGCGTTGGTGCCCTGTGTTATGCCCGCGCAAATGGGGAAAATCCTAATGAAAGGGCGCACCATTGGCGCTCTATCCCAGAGTCGCAATCGCGCCAACCATTTTGGGCAAAGATTTCAACTACTCAAACCTCTGAAGGTTTTGTCCAACTCATTCACCAACTGACTCCAAGTTAAGGGAGGATGGTTTGGCTTCGAATCTCCTTGAATGGGAGGTAGTTTGCCACCATTCCATAGAAGTTTCCAAGTGATGAAGCCAAATCCATTATTGTTGTGATTGACCTTATCTGTTCCTTTTCCTCTATAAAATCTTGTCTCCATGGCTTGAGCAAGCTAGTTCTGACTCTAGTGGAAATACTTGTGCTGAAAGGAAGATATCAAAAGATTGGAGTTGCAAGAAGCTTTCTTTGTATCCACAAGGCTTTCCCTAAGTAAGGAGACTTTGTCACTAAAGAGAGAGAGAGCTTGTCCCTCACCCCTTCAAGCTTTTGCAAGACTTGTGTAGCTGAGCACCCAGCCAAAGGAGGACTCGACGTCAGGACGCTGGTTGTATTCTCCTTTGTTGAATTATTAATAATAGATGACTATCATTATGGTTCCATTCTTGTTATACTTGTAATGGTTGATGTTGAATTACATACTTCCTGACTGATGTATAATTGCATATATTAGATTTCACGCTTGTGTTTGTGTTGTTCTCTTTGTGTGCAGGTGTCCATTCACGTGGATAGTGGAGGATCGTGACTGGCCTAAGCAAAGGAACGCGGGCGACGTCTTTTCTACAAACTAAAGCGTTGGATCTCAAGTAGGTCTTCATCACCTACTCTTTGTTTGCAATTAGGAACTTGCGTGATAGCATTGTTTGATTGTTGCTAGACCCGTTCTGGGCTAGTAGGGATCGCCTCTATCTGTAGAGGGGATTTACCTCTCGAACATTTTGGCGACTCCACTGGGGAGCTTAGCTTGTTGTTTTGATTTGTAAACTTAGACGGAGTCTGAAACACAGCCAGATAGCCTTCGAAACACTATTTCTTTGCAGTAGTGAAGTAGATCAAAGCCGCTTCAGTCGATCTTCGGTTTGGTTTACGGACTAAAAAACTTGGAGTTTGTCTTGCCTCTTTGGTTTTCTTTTGTTTGCTTGCTTAGATAAGCCTTTGGAATTGAATTTCTTGCTGCCCCTGTGTTTTTTTACTTGCTTTGAGCTTGTGACCCAAGCCCTGTACTGCGTATTTTTCTTTTTAAATTGGCAAACTTCATTAGCGCGTTTTTTGCTTTGACAGTCGCGCTAGTGGCCCTTGTTGCTAACTGACAACCCGCGCCAATCCCTATTTAGCGCGAGTTACAGCCTGACAGTCGCGCCAGGCCTCTTAGCTTTTGAGTTCACTTGTTTGCCTGCCTTCTGAGCTTGGATTTGTATCTTGCCACATCTTTTTCGACTACTTCAGTGTGTTGGAGTCTTGTTTGAATGGTTTTGAGTCTCTCTTTTGAGAAATTCTTAATTTGATTTCCTTTGATCATCACTTGAAGGTTTGTCTCAGTCTCTTCACAATCTTGCATCTTTTTGCTTTTGTTTTTGCAAAAAAAATTCCCCCTCATTCGCCGAAATTGTGTATGAGTGTTAATCGCCTTTAAGTGTTTTTATTTTTTGATCTTTGGAACTCTCACCCAATTTTCTTGATTTTCACTTGATTGGTTCTTAGATTACATTATAATCATCTCGTGTTTGAGGATTCTCTTGCATAGATCACACTGGAATAATTAGAATTCTCATTTGTGCATAGATTACATTTGCACACTTTTCAAGTGAATTGTGCATAAATTACAATTGCATAGATTACCTTTACCCTTTGGGTGTTTGCCTTCTTCTATCGATTTCACATTTCTAGCCCTAGGGCATCTAGTGGCTTTGTGTGTCGAGCCTCCCTTAGGTGTTTTTGGTCTTCTATTGTTCCAGTCGACTCTCTAATTGCTCCCTTGCACTTGCTTGGTAGTTGTGAATCAGTTTGTTGCGTTATTTGAGTGACTTGCTTTGTCTTCACTTGAATTCCGCTTCACCTCACTTTGAGCCTAGATTACACGGCTCATTGGTGTTTTTGGAGCTTTTTCTCGTTCTTTGGAGGTTTGATTGGTGATTTAGGGAACTGAATGTGCTTGTATTGAGTAGGATTTGTTTGTATTCTTTCTCACAAATTCTTTAATGCATTTTGCCATCATCAAAAGGAAAATCTCTTTTGTTTTGTATTAGTTAATGAGAATTAGAACTTTTCATTTCGATTAGTGATTAGTAATCTTAAAGAAAAGTTTGTTAATTTCCATTAGCTGCATTAGGGAAGTTCTTTGTTGTTTTGTGATCATTTCGTTTGCGTGAAAGCTCTCAAACTCTCTCGTAACTAGCATTCATCAAATGAAATGACATGTTTTGGCATATAGAGTGCATTTAGGGATTTTGAGGGATGACATACGGTAGGACCTGAAACCGAAACATAACTCAAGATCAACTTTAAAATGAACTGAATAAACTTAACAACGCATTGGAACTTAACGCAAATATCTAGAGGTCTAGGCTAGAGACGTGCTCCGGCGTCGTTAAACCTAGTCACTTTTGTTCTCGCATTAAGGTTGGGTGA
>APFE030738124.1:9440-31008 GCA_000404065.3 Pinus taeda | reverse complement strand
CCATATCATATCCAGTTTTTTTGAAAATTCGTCGTATCCATTTCAAACCCCGTTTCCGTATTCGTTCCTTGCCATATCGTATCCAGATTTTTTGAAAATTCATTGTATCCATTTCAAACCCCATTTCTGTATCCGTTCCTATATATGTTTCAATGCAACTTAGGATGAAAGTTGTTCTTCACCCAATCACTAAGATCTCGCTATCTCATTGTCTTGTGTTCAAAGATGTGTGTTCTCCCTTAGCCTAGCCTTCCTTTTATAAGTTTGAGTTATTGATCAAATCTCATATACCAATTTCATACAGATAGTTTTTCCTTTCAAAATATGTTGTTCTATTAATAATAATTTATAGCATACAAGGGCTCCCTTCTTGGCATAATGGCCCTTTGGGAAAAAACACAAATACAACAAACCCTGGTGAAATTTCAGTTGATCAAACGTCCAAACTTTGTCATTTGGTCATGTTGGTTGATCTTGATCTTTCTCCCTTGCTACCCCTTGCACTCCTCATACTCTCATTGTCTTGTGCACAAAAATATGTGTTCCCCCTTAACCTAATCTTCCTTTTATAAGTTTGAGTTATTGATCAAATCCACAACCCTATCCTCCGAAGTGATCGACCATTGAGATTAGATCTCAACATCTCTTGAGATCAACTATTGAAATTTATCTAATTCACTAAGATCATGTTGATTCTCTCTGTCTATCCATATGTTTGCGGATGATAAGTTGTATTGAAGGCCAACTTTGTAGGCAAACTTGCAAATAGCTCCTTCCAGAACTTGGAAGTGAACTTTGCATCCCTCTCCGACACAATCATCTTTGGTGTTAAAGAAAGTGTAACTAGGTTCGGTCTTCATAATGACACATTCCAATGTAAATGATGTAAATTGTATCTAGCAAAATATTTTGTGAATTTGAGTCATGGGTTTCATGCTAAAAAATGTATTTAGTAGCTCTCATTATGAGCTCTAGGCTACGTGATAGGTTTGTGTCATTGATGTAAATATTTACACTTGAAAATGTACAAGTATGATTCCAAGATCAAGGGCAGAATCATGTGGCAAGACTCCTTCAATGTCAAGAACAAAAGGATAACAATTGACTCCTCCAAACGAATATAAAAGAAGAAAAGTATTTCGGCATAAATATATATTTGAGTGTTCATGTCGGCTTCATATCATGTTCAAGTCAACTTAAAGGTATGGCATGTCGGCTTAATGAATAGCCCTCTTACGCTATAAATAGAGGCCTCTCCTCATCTATTCGAAGACAATCACAACAATGAATTCAGTCTTCATATATGTGCAAAGAAGACTGTTTAGAAGTGCGAGGTAAGGGTGAAGGAGCCGCAGAAAGAAGAGTCGCATAAAGGATAGATGCAAGGATACTCTCCCATGTACGAATCTAGGGCATCTATCTATCTGCCATGTTTGACACGAAAATTACTCAGTCTTGATCTATCTGAATGGCCAAATTATTTGAGGAATAGTGACAGGATAAGCAAGGCTTTGGGAGGGCTATGAGAGCCCTAAATCCTCCACATGTGCAAGGGTTCTAGTCATATTCAGGGTTGCATGACAGACTTGTGCATTCCTCATGAAAGCAAATTGATGCAAGTTTGAAAGAGTTCGGTTGTGTATCAAAGGAAAGACCCAAGCCATGTGAAGGGATAGAAGAGGCTTCAAGTATTTGTAAGCTCTCATGTTTTAAGGAGAAGTATCATCTTCAGAACTGTAGTTATAGTAGAAAAACAGTCCAAGTCAAGAAGTCATATTGTCTTGAGGAAGGTCTTGAAGACAACAACTTGATAAGTGATCTCTTCCATGTAAGAGGAGATAGGAGGAAGAAGGAAAGGACAAGAGAGTTGAGCCTACCATCTACAAGTTGCAGATCTGATTCATGTTGTAGCTAATCAAAGGACAACAATAAGAGAAGATTCTAGCCTTGATCTTGGAGTCACTTGGTCAAAGGGTCTTTGTATTGGTCTTGGAAATTTTTTCAAGTGAAGAAATTGTAAGAAGAATTACCGTGGGTTTTCCTCTCAGTTTTGGAGAGGTTTTGCCTTGGCTGCTACCTATATCTTGTGTTATTGTTCTTTTGTGTATTATGCATGGTAGCTGGTTGATGAAGTTAATGATCACTAACATATAAAATATCTTGTTTTTAATTGTTTAAAGAATGAAATTACTTCACAAGCAGTTATCATGATAGAGAAACCATTAATATCTCAAGCCCCTTAGATTTCTCAACATGGTATCAGAGGGTTGGTAGCATATCAAGGAAGGGTTTATAAAGAATATTAAGGAAGAGGCAAGGCAGTTGAAGTGGAAGGCAAAGTAAGATTCATAATTCAGATCCACATTCTGAAACTCCAAGATCTATCAAAGTAAGGGATCTATAAGAATAAGTTATCAAGAATCCTCTTACTTCAGTTGAAAAGAAGATACTCAAGGATAAGGCAAGCAAATCTTAGGTTCCCTAGCATTCAAGGGTAGTCAAGCTTCCTCAAGCTCCTTCAAGGCAGCCATCTAAAGTCAAGCTTCAAGGATCATTACATCAAGTAAGTATCTTATTGATTTGAGCAAATATAATATTCAAAAGGATGTCTTCTTGCAAGGAAAGCAATAAGTTAGTTGGAGTTGCCAACTTCCTTGCTTGGAAGAAGAGGACTGATCTCACTTTGAAAGAACAAGAAGTTATTGATTATGTACAAAAGAAAATTGTTGCTCCTTTTGATAGTCAAGAACTAGCTAAGCATAACAAGAATGAAACGAGAACTCAAAATATTCTCATAGAATCTATCAAGGACTCTCTGACTCCTTATGTAGCCAAGCTTGAAACAACCAAAGAGATCTATGACAAACTGATAGATTTATTCTTCGTCAGTACCGCAAGAGAAGGGATCTCTTTGAGGAATGATTTATACAAAATGAAGATCAGAAAAGAAGGTATAACTTCATATTTCATAAGGGTCTCTGAAATAATAGATCAGTTGGAAGAACGAGGAGAAATCATATTTGATCAAGAGATGACTACAATAGTGTTGAATGCATTACCTAAGGAGTGGGGAAACTTTACAGCAAGCATATGGGCCAAGAAGGAGGCATCCTCACTCAATGATATATGGGCAATATGAAAATTAGAAGAAGCTCGATTAAAGGCCAAAGAAGATATTGCAGTTGAATCCAAAGAGCAAGCATTCGCTGCCAAGTTTAAAAGAAAAGGGAAGTTCGGAAAGTTTGAGAGATCTAGTCACCAGCAACATCCCAAGAAAGACATGTCAAATATTGAATGCTTTGAATGTCACGAATATGGACACTACCGAAGAGATTATCTCAAGCGAAAGAAGAATGGCAAGAAGAAATATGAAGCAGTTCATGTTGCTCTGGAAACAAAAAAAAATGAAAAGAAGTTGAAGGAGGAGCTTAAGGATCTTTACTATGATTAAAATATCACCTTCTATTTTCTTTCATAGGTCTTAGTTAGCATAGCATGTTGTGATTCATGAACATTATTATGTGTTTTTCAAGTAACTCTTTTAAAGAATGAACTGATTATGGATTTGGTAACATCCATGGATGAACTATTGATGAACATTTGATTAATGAGGATATGTTGAATCCTCTGGAAATATTGTTAATGGTTATGATTAATGTACATTGTATTTCTTTATGTAAGGATTCTAGGTATAAATGAAATTGTTATGTGTAGGAAATTCTAAGATGAGAACAGCTTGGTTCTCTGAATCTTTGAAGAATTTCTACAGGCAAATATTCTCTGTAAAGAATCTAGGTCAATGGTACTTATCAACTACATTGCAGATCAAAGATCCCTCAAGGGGTCCGCTGCAAGAATCATGACATGATTCAAGACAAATGAGGTATGTATATTTTGTTTAATATTATAATATCATATCACATGGTTGTAGGTAGCATGGATCAAGCATGACCAAGCGAAAAAGGATATCCTCCTCTGAAAGGTTTAAAGATGAAATCAACATAATATGTCCTCATATGAGTATGGGTAGTTGACTATAATTAAGGAACTCTCATTGGAAGCCCTTGGGAATGAAAGGTGTAAGGATGATAGAGATCATGAGATATGTAACCATGATGGAAGCAGTCAACATCCAGAGAAGATTTGACAAGGAAATCTCCTAGAAAGATATGGAGGATAGAAGTCTGAAAAGTTGAAGACCCTTGACTACAGATATCTACGGAGATGTGTCAACATGTATGCAAGATGTTGATATCTACAAGGAGTTGTCATTGGAAAAAGGCCATCACCAAAAAGGTAATATGTGATTTATTTTTGCTTTATGACCTTTTGGATAAGTTTGGGTATGTATGCAAGGCCTTGGTAAGAAGAGTTGTGAAGGATGTCACAACCATGTACCTCGAGATATAGAGCAATCACCGCTGAAAGAAAGGTAGAGCTAGATGGCCTTATGAAGGAAGCCCTAGATGCAGATCCAAGGAGGATGCTTTCCAAGAAAGAAGGAATGACGTGATGGATGGTTGAACCCTACATATGAATAAATTGATGACATCAAGGTGTTGGGTCATCAGTTAACTAGAAGACCCTATAAAGCACTGATGATAGAGTCCCTATTTAAGAGGGAGCTCTGGAAGATTCTTATGAGTAAAGGAACATGAGTAAGTTTCTGAGCAAAGAGAAATTTGGATCTCATCTTTGGTTAAGAGGGAGAGTTAGACACAACATTCTTGTCTTCAGTTTTGAAGAAAAAATGGAGGATTGTGTAATCAGCTGGCATCCGACACTCTTTGAGGATGTGGTAGGGCATCTAAGACAAGAGTGTGCAAGAGGACCGATATTTTTTAGGGTTGGGAACCCAAGATGAGAATAGTTCTAGTAGGGCATACTTGGAGAACACCCAAGTGGGTATGACCCTAAGAGAGACAATGATGATGTGTGTCTATCAGTGATTGGTCTCGCCAACATTGTGCTCTAATTTAATAGAGAGATAGACCTATTAGTCAAGGCCTTGCTATATGGAAACAATGTTGGTTGGAATGATGCTATAACAGATGGATTGCAAATCCAATCTTCTTAAGAGAATTATTTTGTGAACTTGAAAAATTGTCCAAGGACCATGTATGTATGAATACCTCCCTGGTTAAGAGGGTGTTGAAGAAAGTGTAACTAGGTTCGGTCTTCATAATGACACATTCCAATGTAAATTACGTAAATTGTATCTAGCAAAATATTTTGTGAATTTGAGTAATGGGTTTCATTCTCAAAAATGTATTTAGTAGCTCTCATTATGAGCTCTAGGCTAGGTGATAGGTTTGTGTCATTGATGTAAATATTTACACTTGGAAATGTACAAGTATGACTCCAAGATCAAGGCTAGAATCATGTGGCAAGGCTCCTTCAAGATCAAGACAAAAGGGTAACAATTGACTCCTCCAAACGAATATAAAACAAGCAAAGTACTTTTGGCATAAATATATATTTATATATGAATGTTCATGTCGGCTTCATATCATGTTCAAGTCGACTTAAAGGTATGGCATGTTATCTTAATGAACAGCCTGCATACGCTATAAATAGATGCCTCTCATCATCTATTCGAAGACAATCACAACGATGAATTCGGTATCCATATATGTGCGAAGAACATCATTTAAAAGTGCGAGGTAAGGGTGAAGGAGCCGCAGAAAGGATAGTCGCAAGGGTACTCTCTCACGTACGAATCTAGGGCATCTATCTATCTGCCATGTTTGACAAGAAAATTACTCGGTCTTGAGTCTATCTGAATGGACGAATTATTTGAGGAACAATGACAGGATAAGCGAGGCTTTGGGAGGGCTAGGAGAACCCTAAATCCTCCGCACATGCAAAGGTTCTAGTCATATTTAGGGATACATCGCAGACCTGTGCATTCCTCATGAAAGCATATTGATGCAAGTTTGAAATAGCTTGATTGTGTATCAAAGGAAAGACCCAAGCCATGTGAAGGGATAGAAGAGGCTTCAAGTATTTGTAAGCTCTCACGTTCTAAGGAGAAGTATCATCTTCAGAACTGCAATTATAGCAGCAGAACAGTCCAAGTCAAGAAGTCATATTGTCTTGAGGAAGGTCTTGAAGACAATAGCTTGATAAGTGATCTCTTCCATGTAAGAGGAGATATGAGGAAGAAGGAAAGGACAAGAGAGCTGAGCCTACCATCTACAAGTTGTAGGTTTGATTCATGTTGCAGCTAATCAAAGGACAACAATAAGAGAAGATTCTAGCCTTGATCTTGGAGTCACTCGGTCAAAGAGTCTTTGTATTGGTCTTGGAAATTTTTTCAAGTGAAGAAACTTTAAGAAGAATTACCATGGGTTTTCCTCTCGGGTTTGGAGAGGTTTGGCCCTGGTTGTTGCCTATATTTTGTGTTATTGTTCTTTTGTGTATTATGCATGATAATTGGTTGATGAATTTAATGATCACTAACATATAAAAGATCTTGTTTTGAATTGTTTAAAGAATGAAATTACTTCACAAGCAGTTATCAAGATAGAGAAACCATTAATATCTCAAGCCCCTTAGATTTCTCAACATTTGGAACACCATGCAATCTCACTGTCTCTCTGATGAACACTTGTGCTACCTCAATGGATGAATATGTATTCTTTACTGGAATGAAGTGAACTACCTTGCTCAACCTGTCGACCGTGACCATAATAGAATCATGCTGCCTCACTGTCCTCAAAAGAGCTGTAATGAAATCCATGGAAATGACCTCCCATTTCCATTCTGGAATCGTTATAGGTTGTAGGAAACCACCTGGATGCTTACATTTTGCCTTTACCTGCTGACAATCTAAACATCTAGCCACGAACTCTGCCACTTCCTTCTTCAAATTCGTACAATAGTAGAACTTTTTTACCACCGTTAATGTCTTATGATATCCTATATGACCCGAGTATGGCTTGGGGTGAAATTCCCTCAAAATAAGCTTCTTGATCTCATTGCAATTTGGCACATAGATCTTGTATCTAAATCTCACCAAACCATTTGTTGTGAGACGATAACATAGATCCTGTATCTAAATCTCACCAAACCATTTGTTGTGAGACGATAGTCTGCATCCTGATCACCTATACGTGTACCTGTGCTCTATTTTAAGTTGTGCATAATCTCCATGTCTTTTTCATCCCATTGTCCTACCTGCAAGATCCTATCCGGTAATTCTGTCCCGTAAGAGCTCATAGCTACTATATGATTTACATGTACCTTCCTGCTAAGAGCATCTGCAACCCGGTTCTCCTTCCCTCTAGTGTATCTGATCTTGAAGTCGAACTCACTAAGGGTAGCTAACCATCTAGCTTGCCTGGCATTCAAATTCGGCTGATCAAACAAATATCTCAACCCACTGCAATCGGTCATCAATGTAAACCTCCTGCCAAGAAAATAGTGCCTCCACATCTTCAATGTGTGTGTAATCGTTGTTAGCTCAAGATCGTGCAATGAATAGTTCTACTCGTGCTCATTCAATTTTCATGACTCATAGCACACTCCCTGCCCTTCTTGCATGAGAACTCCACCAAGTCCTCTCTTGCAAGAATTTGCACACACTACAAACTCCTTGTCTAGATCAGCGATCTTTAGCACTGGTACATGTGTCAACAACTGCTTAAGCTTCTCAAAACTAGCCTCACATTCTTATGTCTATTCGAACTTCTTACTTTTCCACTGCAATGATGTGATAGGATATGCAATGCGTGAGAAGTTCCTGATGGACCTCCTGTAGTAACCTGCCAATCCTATAAATGATCTTACCTCATCCACATTCTTAGGAGTTGCCCACTCCATGATGGCCCTTATCTTTTCTGGATCCAGTGCTATGCTATCCTTGGAGACAACATGCCCCAATTAATGTATTGTCGTTTGAAATAAGATGCACTTGCTAAGTTTAGCATACAATTGATGCTCTTTTAGCAGCCTCAACATTGTTGCTAAGTGCTCGGCATGTTCTTCCTCATTCTTAGAATATAACAATATGCCATCAATGAATACAATAACAAACTTGTCCAGATAAGGACGCAACACACTATTCAAAAAACACATAAATGTAGTTGGAGCATTAGTCAAACTGAATGGAATAACAACAAACTCATAATTCCCATACCTGGTCCTAAATGTGGTCTTGAAGACATCCTCTTCCTTGATGCGTACTTGATGGTATCCTGATCTCTGTCAATCTTAGAGAACACTGCTGCTCCCTTCAATTGATCAAACAAATCATCAATCCTCGGCAAAGGGTACCTGTTCTTGATCGTTACTTTGTTCAGTTGCCTATAGTCAATGCACAATCTAAGAGTACCATCTTTCTTCTTCATGAACAACATTAGTGCACCCCAAGGCAATACACTCGGCCTAATGTACCCCTTGTCCAACATTTCCTTCAACTACAACTTTAACTCAACCAACTCAGATATGCTCATCCTATAAGGTGCTTTTGATGTTGGGGTTGCCCCTTACCACCAACTCGATAGAAAAGTCTACCTCCCTGTGAGGTGGAAACTTTGTAATGTCCTCTGGGAATACATCTTGAAACTGCTACAAAACTGGGTATCTGCTTAACACATCTGCATCCTCAACCTCCTTACCCTTGTCACTAGAAATGTGTACTACAAACATCACACAACCTATTTTATAACTACGCTTAATCTGCATAGTGATAACCATCCTCACTGATGTAGGCTTCTTCTTCCCTTGCAAAGTCCTCTTTCCCCACTATCATCCACACACTCAATGGCCTTGTCAAAGCAATCCACTTTGTTTCTATGAAGGTATAGTCAATCCATCCCCAAAAGCATACTATACGAACCCAATGGAAATACATTCAAATGTGTTGTTGTAGGCATACCATTTAACTCAAATGCACAAGTTCTTACCCAATGGTGAACTCGCTTTTTTGTACCTGTATCCAACTGTACCAACCAAGATTCTACATGCACTTCTTTTCTCAAACCACACTTACCCACCAAGTCAGGATTAATATAACTAGAGTTAGATCCAGGATCAATCAAAATAGAAACAACTTGATCACAAAGCTTACCATCCATCTCAATGATCGATGCTTGATGATCCACATGCCTAGTGTCCACAACTACATAGGTCTGAGGAATGATATGACCAACATCACCCATTGCATGTGCCTCATGAGCACTGTAGATCTGGGGTCTACCACCACTCTGGTATTGTAGACAATCCCTCGTATGATGATCCTTACCACATATCCAACACTGCAATGGTTCCCTACCACCACCTCTAGCTTATTGTTGTCCATGTCCTTTCTCAGTTATATTGAATCTCTTGTAAGGAACTGCATTTTCTTTCTCACTTGCATATTTAGGTCTTCCTCTCTTTGGTGACCATTTTCCTTTAGCTTTCTCACTTATTTTCAAGTCAAGCTTTGGCTCAATGTCATGTCCCTTCTCAAACCCATTTGTAATAGGGTGTTGCTACACAATTTTGGCAGCAAATTTGGGTCAAGAGGAGAACCCCACACGCAAAAACTTAGGAACTATAGGCAGTTCGAATTATTTTTGGCAACTAGTGGAATGTGGAGGCCACCCATGCATAATTCGAATTTGGCCAAGGAGGACGTTGGAGGGAATTTGAGTTAGTGGAAGGAGGGGCCCACAAGAGGTTAAGGGAGCCCAAGGTGATAAAAGGGGATGGAGCTCTCATTTTCGGGGATTCTGATTATTTTGACAAACAAATTCTTTTTGTAAACTCTGTTGTTCAACGAGTCTACCGGTTGTTTAGCCATGAGTCTTTTGTAGGGAAGATTCAACCTCTTCTTCGGGGGACCATCCATGCCCGCCTTAGGGAGGTTATTACACAGTAGTTTCCAGGGAGTCTGGTACAGTCTCACACTTCAATCATCAGCACAGGGAGAAATTGTGTATTCCTTCGCAGCCAGAGAACACGCAGGAAGGGCTGGAAATCCGCAAGGGGGATTCACAGCTTGCCGGGAGAGTCGGGAATAGACCAACAAAGGGATTCACAGCCTGTTGGGAGAGCCGGGATTTGAGGAGGCAGCATAGAAAGGGCAACTTTGCTGGAGTAGCGGCCAGCTAGACCAGCAGAGCAGTCAATGGAGAGGCCAATGTAGCAGCAAACTCGTGGTGCTGGGAGAGCAGTCATCTGGACCAAGGGTCATCCAGGAAGCAAGGAATTAGTTAGTACAGGTGGACCCAACGTTCTAGGGGTATTTTCAGAGGGCTTGGCAAGCTATTTCCTGCAAGTCGAATTTGGCTGTAGCGGTTGGGGAGAGGCTCCAAGGAGGCCGAAAAGCCAAAGTCAAACCCAGAGAAATTCCCTTATGGGTTTTCCTGGGTTTTTGACAAGGATCCCAAATCTAAAGTTTCATAATTTTCTGAGCACCGGAGGTGGGGTTTTAAGTCATATATTTGCAGCAGGCAATGTAGAATTTCTAGGGATTGAATAGTGCCTTTGGGGGTCAATTTTGGGAAGTACAAATCGGGCCAAACAATTTCTAGATTTTTGTGGGTTTTGGCCAAGGAATTCGAGGTTAAAAGCATTTAAATTGCTGGGTAGTTTCAGTGCACCTTCCATCCATTTGAACTTCAGCAAAGCAGTAGTTTCTGGGCAGCGTTCAGCGCAACCATTTTCCTACCTGAGTTTGGTCCAGCTTGTCCTTTAGACAAGCTCAGGTGCACCATTCCATCATCTATTGTATTTGAATTGCATAAATATAATAAAAGGGCTCAGAAGTTCTCCATTTGCAACTTTTATAAAGGGTGTTTGTTGAATATTTCGTTTTTGTAATTTGTTGCATGTATTATTTGCTTGTTATCACCTGTATTCCTATTAAGGATCATTACAATGGTATCAGAGCATGATCTTGGCCTAACTGTGGGAAATTAGCCAGAAGATCATGGAAGCTTTGGGTATGAGTGCACAGTGACGGATGAAACCGAAGACAAACCCATGGTTCAAGGGAAATCCAGTATGCAAAAATACTGGGGTAGAATTCATTGGGACGATGAGAGGTTGGCCCAGTTGAGGAGGGTGACAGACCAAACCCATCCTCGCCCTTACAACAAATACGTTAGAGGTGAGCAGGTCGTGGGGGTGCAGCCATCTGCATCGTGTGGGGAAATTCGACCAGATCAGGGCACTAGATCTCCTAAAAAGGCGCAGACATGACAAAGACGATTAGAGGATGAGACTAGGGAGCGCTTTTGCTGGCGGAGACCTGGCTTTAGATATCAGGAGCCTAAGGAGGAGGTTGAGCATGATGCTGAGAGCCCACAGGATGGTGAGGAGCACATCAATATACCTGGTGTGGCGCATGACTCACCTTTATTAGAGACCTCTTTGATAGCCCCAGTTGACACCCTGGTGGAGAGGATAGAGCCTACTCATATAGAACCATTTATTGAGGGGGTACCATCCCTGGACGAGATACCAACAGTTGCTGAGGTATCTGGAGCTATGACCGAATTTACAGATGATAGATGACCACGACAGTTCCATCAGTTTTAGGTCGACCTTCTAGCATTAAAAAGGAAGGTCGCGTTAGTGCTAGAGGCGATTCTACAGCAGAATGAGGAGTTAGAGGGCATGAGAGCAGTTTGTGCCGAGTCCACGACCAAATTAACTCACGTTGGGGAGAAGTTGGATTCCCTACTAGTGAAGCTAGAGTGCATGTTGGAGCATGAAAGTAGCCCTCTTCGGACATACATAGATGGGGCTTGCAACACTATTAGGTTACCATGGCCCATTGGACAGAGGGAGACAGAGCTACCTAGTCCGATTGTATGTATTAACTAGGATAGCGAGATGAGACGACCTAAGTTGCATAGGGTGCAACACCCTCATGGTGGGGTTTTTCTATGTGCGGGAATTCGTGCATTCGATCCCTCTCTTAGGGTTGGGTGGCGAGAGATTCTGAGTTGGTCCCTGGTGGAGTGGACTATGGAGATGGTAGTGGAGCCAGGTGGAGCTCAGCAGGAGTTTCCAAGCACTGGGGATGCTGGAAGCCCCAACTGGCATTGGGATCTGGGAGGGACTACCTATTATTTCCCATGTATGTCAGTTGACTACAACTGGGATGGTGTAGTTGACCTAGCAGCTGAGCATGCACTTTCATTAGGGCAGTCTCGGTAAGCACCAGTGGCCAACCAATTTATGGACAGACTCTTTTGGTTTTATTCGTATGGAATTTGTACACATGATCACTAGGTGATCAACATACTCTGGTAAGCATTTGACGGAGGAGGTGGCATTGGCAGGCCACCAGACGATGCCTTGCATGGAGCTGGGGGCTCTTCATTTTTGTGCAAGGCACAAAGGACGCAAAGGAGCGGAGTAGTGGTGGCATCACTGCTGACACATAGGGAGAGTCACTTCTCGGATCCCTAAGGGGGGATTTGGAGGGAAGATCATTCATCGGCAAGGATAATGATGTGATGGTGGAGGTGATGATACTAATCGGGTGTGGCCTTACACGTATGTTGATTTGTGGTAGCATCGGATGTGCTCTAGCCACGAAATTTGGTGGAGAGATTGGGGCACATGAGATCTCCAGTACCTAGAAAGGGTTTGCATAGATTCTAAACAGTTCAGGAGATATTAAAATAATTAATATTTTTAATGGAGTCCCTGAATCTAAACTTAGGGAAATTAAAATATTAATGTAAATTAATATAAAATTATGTTAGAATGGTCCAAAAGACATGGATCAGGCCAAATCTAATCTTAGCCATTGATTAAGGACTTAATCTCGGTCATTGATGTGTCAACGAGAAAAGTATAAGAGGAGGCATGAGGGTCACTTGGAGAGCACACCAGAGTGATCAGTCATTTTATTCTCTAGAGCGGGGTTTGCTAAGAGAGATAGAATCAGTGATCGGAGTTCCAGCTAATGGGCATTGAGTACAAAGAGACAGAGAGGCAGAGATAGTGTCGGGAGAGCAGCACAGTAGCTAGGGAGAGTGACACAATCGCAGCCAGAGCTCACGCAGAGGTAGTTGAGAGCTGCATAGAGCTTCAGGGAGGCAAGCGTTGTTGACGCAGAGAGCCAAAAGGCTGACGTAGGGCCTCCTAAGGCTGATGCAGACCCATCTGGGGTGACGCAAAGCCAACGCTAGGCAAAGAGACGCTGACATAGTCCAAAAAGGCAGACACTGGTGTTTCTGGGGCAAATTGTAGCTGAGGAGCTGCCGAAAGGATTATCCGAGATTTCAGCGGGGAAATTTGTCTTAAACTGAGAGGTATTACTGCCAAGGAAATTCTCTATTGGGTAGGCCAGTTTCGGCACCCAGATTGTACTCTGATATTGCTTAATAAGAAAACCCTCAAATAGTTGCACCGGTTTTCCCACACTGGGTTTTTCCGGGGACATTGGTCCAAAAATAACGGTGTCATTTGGTGTGATTGTTTTTGTTTCCTTCAATTGTTGATTTGTAATAAGTTGAGCATGCGCTACTGTTTATTTTCAGTATTTACATTGTAAATAACTTGTTAAGTAATGGAACAAGTAGGTAGGAATAAATCAAATAAAGTGCATGGAGGGTTTCTAACTAAGTACACTTAGAAACTTCAACATGGTATCAGAGCGTGATTACAAATTGCAGCAGGACTGAGGACGTCAGCCGAGCGGAGCAATAGTAGCAAAAAATAGTTGTCCCAAGTTGACAAAAGTTGTTTCTAGCAGAGCAGCAACAAGGGAAGGGTGATGCGGTGCCTGCATCATCAAGGGTGAGCCAAGAAGAGGCAGTGCAGAGGATAAGGAAGGGAAAGGGAGCCTCACGCAAAGCAACGCAGAAGCTAGGAGGGTTGACACAGTTGGTTGAGGAGGTCGAGTCGCTGGTGCTGAGATTGCGCAGAGCCTAGGATATATCACCTTCAGGTTGTTGGGGTTTAGAAGGTTGTGGGAACATTGCAGAGTGGAGCTGGTTAGATACTGTAGTCAGAATAGTACTTGACAGGGTAAGTCCAAGAGGAGGGAGTTGCTACCGAGGGTTTCTAGCCAAGAAACCCAGATCAGTGGTGCGGTTGCACAGATGATCAGAGTAGAGGGCATCTCGACATTGGCAGAAGGATTTCTAGGAGGGAAATCGAGACTCAGAGGGAGTCAGATCAAGAATTTCCAGGAGGGAAGTAGGAGAGCATCATGGCACGACACGAAGTAAGAGACCAGGACAAGCTAGATGGAACGTCGAACTTCACAATCTGGAAAGCCAAAATCTTATTTGTACTTGACAGAAATTGTGTCAAGAACTTCGCCTTAAAGGTTATAGTTATCCCAGTCGACCCCAATGATAATGACAAGTACGAGGAGGCAATGGCGAGGGCCAAGAGCATCATCCTTGAGGGGGTCAAGGACCATGTAGTACCACACATTGTCGAGAAGGAAACTGCATATGAGATGTGGGAGGCCGTCAAGAAATTGTACCAGTATACTTTTGTGCAGAGAAGAATGTTACTAGAGAATCAGTTGAGGTCGAATCAGATGAAGAAGGGAAAACCAATTGACACCTTCCTCGGAGGACTGAATGAGATCTAAGATTAGTTGACTGCTATAGAAGCCACGCCGGATCAGGAATTGATGGTGAGGACGGCCCTGAATGCAGTCTCAGAAGATTGGGAGGTATTTGTCTAGAGTATATTGGGCAGAGGGACACTTCCACCTTGGGATGAGATGTGGCTTGCCCTTTGCCAAGAAGAGATCAGACAACAGTTGAAGTCAGGTAGCAGCAGCAAGGGGATCAAAGTCAAGTAGGAGGAGGAATATGTTGCCCTAGCATCTGAGGGAAAGCTGGAAAAACAGAAGAAGAATGATCTCTCCAAGATCAAGTGCTTGCACTGTGGGGAGTTGGATCCTTATGCGACCCAATGTCCAAGGAAGAAGGAGTAAGGGAGAGTCTTCCGAGACTAAGGCATCACCAGCACGGGCAGAGAAGGAATTTTTGACAGACAATGATTGTGCCATGAGTGCACACACACCACTTGAGAAGAAGTGGGGAGACATCGAGTTGTAGTCAAGTAGACTGCAGGCGATGAGGGGCAGAATCCTCGAGGTACCCAACCTTTTGGATTAAACCTTGGTATAGGAGCCTCGAAGAGGAGTAGCAAGACTGGCTGAGTCGGGTAGAGATGGATGCGAATGGAGCGACAAAGAGAGCTACAGTGGAAGAGTCCCGAGCCAGCGCGAAGCTAGCACATTGTAGCAGTGCGAGAGGCACGGGAGTGTTGCACCAATGCAACATGGCACAGAGAGGGTTGCAACGGTGCAAGATGTAGGGAGTTGTTGCAGCAACCCAGAGGTCAGAGAGGGAGCACTTGTCAATGGCAGAGGGAGCTTCAGCGTCAGGAGGGTCTCTAGCCCAACAGGGAGGTCACAGTTGGGAGATCATTTACTTACTTCTCAGTAACTGAATTGCAGTACAGCAATGGGCAGCACAATGCAACATGATGACAGGAGGTGCATTGCGGATGCAGTGCTGGGAGAAAGGACCAGCAGCAGCATGGATGCAGAGGGAGCTGTCGTATAGATGCAATAGTGGCAGTGGCAGAACCATGGGCAGCAGTGCAGGATACAACAGTGCAGAGGATGGTGGGCAACAGGCCTAGCATCAACACAGGGACAGATGTCGGATGATCAGAGTAATACTCAGTGAGGAGTATTGCTAGAGCATGGTCCTTGCTAAGAGGGAGTGTTTATTTGTGGTAGCATCGGATGTGCTCTAGCCACGAAATTTGGTGGAGAGGTTGGGGCACATGAGATCTCCAATACCCAGAAAGGGTTTGGGTAAATTATAAACAGTTCAAGAGATATTAAAATAATTAATATTTTTAATGGAGTCCCTAAATCTAAACTTAGGGAAATTAAAATATTAATGTAAATTAATATAAAACTGTGTTAGAATGGTCCAAAAGACATGGATCAAGCCAGATTTAATCTTAGTCGTTGATTAGGGACTTAATCTCAGCCATTGATGTGTCAACAAGAGAAGTATAAGAGGAGGCTTGAGGGTCACTTGGAGAGCACACGAGAGTGATCAGTCAATCTATTCTCTAGACCGGGGTTTGCTAAGAGAGATAGAATCAGTGATCGGAGTTGCAACTGAGAGGCATTGGGTACAGAGAGATAGAGAGGTAGAGATAGTGTCGAGAGAGCAACGCATTAGGTGAGGAGAGTGATGTAGTAGCAGCCAGAGCTCACGCGAGGCCACGCAGAGGTAGCCGAGAGCTGCGCGGAGCTTTAGAGAGGCCAGCATTGCTGATGCAGGGCCTCCTAAGGCTAACGCAGACCCATCCGGGGTGACGCAGGGCCAACGCTAGGTAGAGAGAGGTTGGCGTAATCTAGAAAGGCAGACGCTAGGGTTTCTGGGGCAAATTGTAGTTGAGGAGCTGCTGAAAGGATTATCCAGGGTTTCAGCTGGGAAATTTGTCTCAAACAGAGAGGTATTGCTGCCAAGGAAATTCTCTGTTGGGTAGGCCAGTTTCGGCACCCAAATTGTACTCTAATATTGCTTAATAAGAAAACCCTCAAATAATTGCATCGGTTTTCCCACATTGGGTTTTTCTGGGGACATCGGTCCAAAAATAACGGTGTCATTTGGTGTGATTGTTTCTATTTCCTTCAATTGTCGACCTGTAATATGTTGAGCATGCACTAGTGTTTATTTTTAGTATTTACATTGTAAATAACTTGTTAAGTAACGAAACAAGTAGGTAGGAATAAATTAGATAAAGTGCATGGAGGGTTTCTAACTAAGTAGACTTAGAAACTTCAACAACGTACAGATATAGCTCTAGGCCATCATATCGAGGGATGTGTGGGAGCATATCGCATTGAGCAATGGGTCTACAGGTGAGCATGGAGATGTATGGTGGTGTGTTGTAGTGTGTTGCACTGCATTGCAGAGTGGGAGTGCCTCACATCGCAGTGAGTACATGCGAGGAGTGATAGGTGCAGTGGCACAGGTAGGAAGCAGGACGGTACAAGATGCCATAGCTGCAGCCGAGGGTATCCCGCAATGTACAGAGGTAGGTCGTGGTGTACAGTGGCATGTCCAGGAGTACTAAGATGATTGATGGTATGCAGAGGCATATGGTGCTGCACAACAAGGTCTTGGAGTGCTGCCTCCAGGGACACCCATGGACAGAGATACCAGGCTTACCTTTGGGTGTAGTTCACCCAGGATTGATGGGGACACAAATGAGCAATACTTGATGATATCCGCGGGGACTCACACTCTTGACCCTCTTCAACGTCACTTACAGGAATGGACAATCTGGTTGTTGTCCTTCGACACTTTGTGCACGAGCAGCAGGGGACGGGGAGCTCACCCAAGATATTTGGATGACACTTGGTGCGATAGAGGGAAGACTTCTCAGCGAGGGCATCGAGTCGTTGCACGAGTTGACAGCCACAGGTCAAGGGATGAGGTGATCTTCGACAGGGATGGCATATCATTCATCACTAATACTATGCCCAAGGAGTTGGTCATGGGGGAGACATGTTTCACTCTTTCCACGGGACATGTCTGGACCATGCATAAGCAGTTGATACCGTGTGCGGCTAAGATAGTTGTCCATCATGTATCTGGGATCTCGACATTATATTGACATATTCTCTAGGGGGCGGGTAGCTGAACTAGTGGCGATGGTTGGCAGGAGCAAGATGGATCCACATACAGTGAGTTGATTGCGCGTATCAGATACCCATCTATTAGTTGCATTCAAGGGGTAGCTATTTGGCACACGTGGTTTCTAGTGGTCATCAGTACTACACAGTGGCAAGCACTGGACAGTTTAGCATGCCTCATATTAGTTCATGATGTATGGAGCCTATATGTGGGTGGCATGCATGGACTAGAGATGAGGGCCAAAGGGATTCCATCGGTTGTCAGGGCTATGTCAGAGCAAGTCTACCTATGGTATGCAGGGATTCAGTTGATCAATAGATCACTCACAATGAGCGAAGTCGTGGCAGAGAGTGATATAGTTCGCTCTTGGGATGACACATGGGTGTTCACAAAGAGTTTCATCATATGGGGAGGCAGACATTATCTATTGCTGCACAGGTTCAGAGTTAGATTTGGATGGGTAGGCCTTGGTGCCATAGTGATGCCCAGGAAGGATGTGTCTCGCATCTTTCAGTATTCTACCATTAAGTTCCAAGAGAGTAGGATACTATCTGCGCATGATGGGGAGTATGACATAGTCAGAGTAGCACAACATCAGCATGGTGGCACCACTCTGGGACTAGCAGGGAACTAGGACGTCACAACTCTTCACAACTCAATAACCTTTAGGGATGCACCGGATACTGCAAGGGGAGATCATACAGATCTTCCATTTGGATTTAGCGAGTCACTAATGGAGCAAGGCACTTCTGGTACTTACACTAGGGAGGATAGTGAGTGGAGCGAGGGGAGCTTCATGTGGGACAGGATGGCCTGGGATCTTGGTATTGAAGGATTCTTTCATATCATGACAGTGTTGAGGCTAGGGACGATTAAGTGGCACATCTAGGACCCTGGCACATGTTACAGTGACAATGGGGAGCAACAATTAGAGAGGATGCTCGTTCATGCATTGCTTTAGGACAAGCGATTTTTGGGGTGTTGGAAGAACTTGCCATATGAGGATGCCACCTGGGAGGGTGAGCCCATATTAGAGCACCAAACTCTGAGGTTGCTTGAAGGCAAACAACATTTGGGAGGGGAGGATTGTGATGCCCCTTCTAAAACCCATTTGTAACAGGGTGTTGCTACACAATTTTGGCAGCAATTTTGGTTTAAGAGGAGAACCCCACACGCAGAAACTTAGGAACTATAGGCAGTTTGAATTATTTTTGGCAGCTAGTGGAATGTGGAGGCCACTCATGCATAATTCGAATTTGGCCAAGGAGGGCGTTGGAGGGAATTCGAGTTAGTGGAAGGAGGAGCCCACAAGAGGCTAAGGGAGCCCAAGGTGATAAAAGGAGATGAAGCTCTCATTTTCGGAGACTCTGGTTATTTTGATAAACAAACTCATTTTGTATGCTCTATCATTGAGCGAGTCTACCAATTGTTCAGCCACGAGTCTTCTGCAAGGAAGATTCAACCTCTTCTTCAGGGATCCATCTATGCCCACCCTAGGGACGTTGTTACACAAGAGTTTCTAGGGAGTCTGGTACAGTCACACACTTTAGTCATCAACGCAGGGAGGAAATGTGTATTTCTAGGCAGCCAGAGAACACGTCGGAAGGGTTAGAAATTAGCAAGGGGGATTCACAACTTGTTGGGAGAGTTGGGAATAGACCAACAAACGGATTCACAGCTTGATGGGAGAGCTAGGAGTTGAGGAGGCAGTGTAGAAAGGGCAACTTTGTTGAAGTAGTAGCCAGCGAGACCAACGCAGCAATTATCGAAGAGGCCACTGTAGCAGCAAACTCGTGGTGCTGGGAGAGCAATCATCCGGACCAAGGGTCATCCGGGAAGCAAGGAGTTAGTCAGTACAGGTGGACCCAGCATTCTAGGGGAATTTTTGAAGGGCTTGGCAAGCTATTTCCTGCAAGTCGAATTTGGATGTAGCAGCTGAGGAAAGGCTCCAAGGAGGTCAAAAATCCAAAGTCAAAACCAGAGAAATTCCCTTCTAGGTTTTTGACAAGGATCCCAAATCTAAAGTTTCATAATTTTTTGAGCACCGGAGTGGGGTTTTCGCTGGGGATTGAATAGTGCCTTTGGGGGTCGATTTTGGGAAGTCCAAATTGGGTCAAACCATTCTGGGTTTTTGTGGGTTTTGGCCAAGGAGTCTGGGGTTAAAAGCATATAAATTTCTAGGCAGTTTCAGTGCACCTTCCATCCATGCAAAATTCAACAAAGCAATAGTTTTTGGGCAGCGCAATGCAGATTGGTGCAGCAGCTGGACAGCCTTCAGCTCAGCCATTTTCCTACCTAGGTTTGGTCCCGCTTGTCCTTTAGACAAGCCTAGTTGCATCATTCCATCATCTATTGTATTTGAATTTTATAAATATAATAAAATAGGTAAAAAGTTCTCCATTTGCAGATTTTATATGGGTGTTTGTTGAATATTTCGTTTTTGTAATTTGTTGCATGTATTATTTGCTTGTTATCACTTGTATTCCTATTAAGGATCATTACACTCAACTTTGCGCTTCGACTACTCATAACAATGCTTCATCTTTTGGATGGCCTCCTCCAACGATCTAGGCTCATTGAACTCAATCTGGTCTATGTATGCAAATGGCAATCCACTGATGAATCTCTTAACCTCGGCCTTTTGCTCACTGAGGTGAGGCACGTATCTCAACAACTCCAAAAATCTACTAGTATACTCATCATCTCTCATAGAACCCATCTGCAACTCATAAAACTCCTTAGCTTTGTCATCATAGTGCCTCTCTAACAAGTACTTCTTCTTGAAGAGCCTTTGAAATTCATGCCAAGTCAAATGCTCCTCATTGACATTCTTCACATCTTCCCACCAAATATACGTTTTACCTTTGAGACTAGAAGTGGCTATCTTTGCTTTCATGTTTTCTGAATAATCATGTAATCGGAAGAATTTCTTCATACCAAGCAACCATGCTTCTGCATCCCGTGATTTTTTCGTCTCTCCATCAAAGGTAGGTGGCTTTGCCTTCTTTGTTAAAATTATGGTATGTTCTATGCTTAGAGCAATTTACTTTTCTTTCTTATTATTATTCATAGATTAGCAATCACATGTGCATAAGTAAAGTGCAGATAAAACATTAAACGATCAACATAAAACAAGCCAAGACAAGAGACACAAGATGTGGCGGCTAGCCAGGAACAAACCCCACAATGTGTGGGGAAACCCTTTGATCAAATCTTTTTTTATCTTCAATAATTCAGCAGAGAGAAATAGTACAATAAATCTTATTTATATCAGCAGTAGAAAACCCTATATCAGCAGCATCAGCATTAGTGGCTTCATCATCAAAACTAGGGCAAACAATATCTCGCAAACCGTCCGTCGGATTGGCTTGATTCCACCACCAAAATTTGCAGCCTTTAGAGGAGGTTCAGATGAACCTACAGTGTAGTTTTGATGAGGAGATCTTCAGGTCCATGCAGGTCAAAGTTTGGATCTGCAGTTGCAGCTTCAGTTTCAGCAGCGTCCTTCAAACTAGGGCAGTCGATATCTCGCAAACCATCTGTTGGATTGGCTTGATTCCACCACCAAAAGTTGCAGCCTTCAGAGGAGTTTCAGATGAACCTACAACGTAGTTCCGATGAGGAGATCTTCAGGTCCATGCAGGTCAAAGTTTGGATCTACAGTTGCAGCTTCAGTTTCAACTACTTCCGGCTTCACATGTGTGAGAGAGAGACCCTTTTCTGCACAGTAGAGAAGAGACTCTTTTCTGTGCAGTGGAGAGAGAGAGAGATGTGATGAGATGAGTGAGTGCAAATGAAGAAAATTCCTCCTATATTTATACACAATTGTTGATGTTTGAATAGATGTGACTGTTGGGCTTCTGAGCCTACATGAGTTGTAGGTCGGCTTGATAATAATTCCATAATCAAAATAAATTCATATC
>APFE030738112.1:0-11933 GCA_000404065.3 Pinus taeda | reverse complement strand
CAGTCGAGTCCCTCCGGACCTATCGTCGCTTCCACCCTCTCACTCGTGAATTTACCAGTTTCGATTGCTCAGTTCAACGATCCATTAAGCATTCGCAACGCCAGGTTCTCACTCGTTAATTTCCCACCATCTGGATGGACCAGGTTCACATAGGAAGGATAACTTGATAGGCTACGTTCGCATTCTCTCTCATCTGGATACGTCACCTTTGCTTCCTTAATTTACCACTTCAATCAAGGCCAGGTAAACAGAGGAGAACTCGTCGATAGGTCCGCACTCTCTATCATCTGGAGACGCCACCTTCTCACTCGTGAATTTACCAGTTTCAATTGCTAAGTTCAACGAATCAAGCATTCTCACAACGCTATCTTTCTGTATTTCATTTACCATCCGCCCCACCTAGTCGTACCATCCAGCAAGACCAATAATACCAGCCATATCATCCATCCTATACATCCGCCTTATTACGTATATAACTGCATCTGGCCCTAGCACAGAATTGGGATCTGGGCAGAAAGAAAGAAACCCCTTTCTGTGTGAATAAGCTAGTCCGAGCTCCCGCCGGCGTACACATCATTCCCAAACTTCTTTCGGCTGTGGAACTGAATCTAAATCTCCCTCTCAACGCAATGAAAGGTAGGGGTTTCAAGCTGTAGACGAGGCAAAGAAATTCCATCGAATGGGATAGAGAACATTCATTCATGTACTCAACTGCTGAATCCACGCATTGAGAATAACATTTTACAGAAAGCTAGCTGGTCGGCTTACTAACTGGGATGGGTTATTCATAACCACCTTTACACCCTTCAAACGGGGTTTTACCCATTGAAACATAATACAAATTAGCCTTCCACACTTCATTCAATCAAGGAAGCATACTAACCCTCCATAAAACTATCATACTAAGACACTTTATACCGCTTATACCACCTATACTCAGACCCTTATACTCACTCTATCTCCATACCCATCCTACCTTCTATATAGCTATACACATCTATATCCCCAGCTAGCTCTATCTATCTACTTAGATGCCTATACTGCCTAACCTACCCTACCTGCCTACCCAACCCACCTTACCTTGACCTACCTACACTCAGTAGACTCCTCCTTCCAACCAAGCTCACTCAATCAAGGAATCAAGGATAGGTACCAGAGGGTCTATAGCCATCAGTCAAGCAAACAGACTAGGGTGGTTATTCAGTAGAACAACCTGCCTTATGATCCAGTCACACCTGCCTTCCTCATAATCAGTACTTCAGTCCTTCTTAGCACACCAGCTTTCTTAGCCCCCCATCGAACCTTCTTACCTGCCTTCATATTGGTGATTGATCCGGGTTCCTGCTGCCCGATCTCTATCCACCTGTTTACCGGACCTTTACTTACTGCTTTAACCACCCTTGTTAATGCATGGAGTGCTACCTGCCCTAACCACTTGCTTCAGCTAGGAATCTTAGTTAGTTAGTGGTACCGCTATTGAGCTTTCGGGGGACGAGCTTACAGATACAATTGATTGATTTAGACAGCCAGCATTGCTAGGATATGCTTGAATAACGTTAGTGCCTTTACTTTGAGATTTACCCACCTAGAGATAGATAGAGACTTGCCTGCCTTACTTAGACGACTTACAGCAAGCATTTGAGAAGATGGATGGAAGGGCTTCACATAGAGCAGAGAGAGCTGGACTTCAACATAGAGCATTGGTCACGGGCTTCAAATACAGCATTCACAGGCAGGCTTCAATAAATAACACTTGCTTTAAGATTCTTAGTGGTAGCAGTATCAGCACTAGTCCTCTCTTACTCAGCCTACCTTTACTTACGTGCATGCTATCCACCTATTTTGGTTACCAGACTTTACTTAACGCTTCATCCTACTTAGTTTATGGATGGAGGGAGTACTGCTTGCCCTTACCAACCAATTGATTAAGCCAGGTAGGGCTTAAGGCTGGGGGGCTGGGTGAAGGCTTATCTTGCTGGCTTCTGGCTGGGCTCTTGCTTCATCTAAGGTAAGGTTGTGTCATGCCGTCTTTGCCCCATACAACTTGAGCTATTCCCCTTCATCTTAGCCCATACAACTTTTTTACCCTGAAACTACTTGCTTTGACCTATGACCTTTGAATGCATGTTCAACCTTCAACTACCTCTCCCCCTTGTCGAGAAGTTCGACAGGCTCACCCCCACCCAATAACGTGGAGGTTTGATGCTTTGGCCCTTGCCCGATGTGGACAAGTGACTACGTTGATGGCGGCCCCCTTGTCGAGAGTTCGATTCCTCACCCTTGCCCGATGCGGACAAGTGACTACGTTCCTACGAGATTAGCCATTTGACCGTGGTGGAGGTTTTGGAATATTGAGCAAGAAGAATGCATAAGACATATATAATGAATGATGCATAATGACATATATAAGATGAATGCATTATGACAATATATATATATGCATTGTCGATTGAGCTATCAAAATACCATGCAGAGAGCCTCTCTTTTGGGGCCCCTCGCCCTTCTTTGTTCGGGAGAGTGGGTTGGTATTTGGTAGAATTTACCAGTTTATGATAGTGAAATGCCTCTCCTCGACCTCGTAACCTCGGCCGAGTCCCTCACTTCTTTGGGGAAGGTGAGCGAGAAATCCCTCCGGGCCTTTAGTCGAGAGTTCGGCAAGCTCACCCTAGTTATCGCTGGTCCAATTACCTAATAAACCTTCCGTCGATTCAATGAAAACGGGCATAGATGGCACTCGAGAAAGGAATTTCTATTGGAGTTCTCAAAAGGCATTGAAGTGCATGGAGATTGTGAGCTCATTTGCAGACAGTATTTTCTTTCTTTCTTCGAACTTGCTGCTTGCTGGATGGCTGGACGGAATGATTGATGGTACCGCTGCCTAGAATAATGAAGAGGGTGCTTACAATCCAAATTAAGATATTATATATGTAATTACGTCATGATGCGCTTTAAGGCTCGACCAATTATATTGAAAGAAGTTCCGCCAAGTGAAAATGGAAAAATAGGCCCGGTAGGGATTCACTATTCATATGGTGAGGAGTGAAATTAGCAAGAACCTCCGCCAAGGTGATGATAAGTCAAACTTCGATGAACAAAGAAGAAGTCAACCTTCAATAAGTGCCGCCAAGGGTGAAGTCAGGTTATGAAACAATGGCGAATACGTCTCCGGCAGAGCCCAGGCCCGTTACAATTGCGAATACGTCTCCTCACCATATGAAAAGATTATGACGTGTGCCGCTGTGATCGTGGTGTAGGAGGCTGCTTCCACCCACTTTGTGCAAGAAGCGATAGCCACCAAGATGTATTCATGTCCAATTGGCTGCCTTCGGGTTCACCTTCCAATGAGATATAGGCAATATACTGCAAAGGGCCATGGTGTGGATGCAGAGGAGGAAAGGTATCTGCGGGAAGGTCCATTTTGCAGGCTTTGTCTGCCGCGGTGCAGTGGAGCATTGAGGGGAAGAAAGAGTCTTTCAGGACCTTACCGAAGATCAGGACCGGTAAGCCGGCCGGTATAGAGGGTTGAAGAGAGGGTTCCTTAAGGTTGCCTTAGCTTAGCTGAGGGTTGACTTTGATTCGCTAAGGGTTGAAGAGGGTAAATGGAGGGTTGACGGGTGAAAAAGAGTCTTTCTAAGCGAATAAGTGTGACCTCCTTATAGAAACGGGGTCTTCTTCGGCAGCTGAGCCGAGTACTGCCAGTGCTGCCTTACCAACTGCCCGGGCGCTTTGGCTGGGTTGCCATGCCGAAGTTAGGGCGGAGAAGAACGGGGATAAACGCGACCTTCCAACAGCAGAAGGCTAGGGCGGAATTAGAGGGCTAGGGCTATAAATTGATTCTTTAGCCGAGTTGTCTCTGAGACAACAAAGAGAAAGGTAGGTGCACAATGGGGTCCTGACTTTATATGCTGTAGGCGGGCTGGCTGTAGGTAGGCTGGCTGTAGGTAGGCTTAGAGCTCTGTTCGTTTCATCAGCTGGTCACTCTATGGCTGGTAAGACTGGGCACTCTATGGCTGGTAAGACTGGTCACTCTATGGCTGGTAAGACTGGTCACTCTATGGCTGATAAGGCTTATAAGGCTGGTCACTCTAGACAGCGTAAGATTTATAGTGTGGGCATTGGTGGGCTGGTAAACAACCTAAGCGTTAGGCTGGTAATCATCCATTGCTTCACGCTAACTAATGCTTCTATCGCTAGCTGCTCTCACCAATAGCTATTCTCGAGAGCTCTCTAACCTACAAGCAAGCAACCTTACCGGCATACAAAGATTGATTGAACCAACCAAGCAAGCAGGAGCACCGGCCAATCATGCTTAGCTATTGTATCGTCTCCTACCACTCGTACCACCAATAGCTAGTCCCAGAAACCAGAGCTAGTGTAGGCAAACGAACCTACCTACCTGAACTGATTCCACTCAACCAACCAGCCAACTTAGCTAGCTACTACATACCCTAACAATCAACCCCGCTTATGGATAGTGGATAGATATACAATCTTGTCTTGTAAGGGCTTTCATGGCTTGTACTATCTGGCTTGATACCGGTTCAGTTAGGTATGGGCTGGTACGGTCCGGTTAGGTGAGGAGGAGAAATCACGACCAATTGCTTATCCAGTGAGGTATGGGCTTCTACCGGGCTTTACAGTGGGGGTTGTCAGGACCAGAGTCAAAACCCAGGGAGTCAGGACCAAGTATGAGTCAGGACATTGCTTGCTCTTTTCACCTTCCCATAGTGCCCAAGAGTACGTGCTAGTCCATGCCAAGTTGTCCCCGTGCCCAGTTGTCCGTACCCATAGTCCGTGACCAATAGTCCGTGTGTGCCAATTAGTACGTGCCAGTCGATCATAGCCAATCAGAGCTGCCCGAAGGTGCTGATAGACGCTAGTCGTTGAATGAAGGTTTCGATACCCAGTTGTCATTGACGGGAGTACTTGTATTTTCCCATTGTCGATAGCCGCTAGTCATACTCCCTAGTCTTAGTACCCAGTCATACTCCCTAGTATCTTAGCCAGTCGTCATTGCCGAGCTCAATACTACCACTTATAAGCAACAGGTGAATAGTGCTGACTTTCCCTAATCTAATCATAATTGAACATATCGTTTCTATCGTTCCTACTCTTTCCCACACCTGGCCTAACCTTGATATTCAATAAGATGCCTTCCTTGCACTAGGAAGCTCAAGCCCCTCCGGGACCTTCACTCACACGCTCACACTCAAAAACTAACGCTAGGTTCAGGAACAGCTAGGTTCGGAAACATAAAGTCAGTAAAGTATGGTGTGGCTAGTAAAGCCGAGAAGATCGGTACGAAACGCTAGGTTCGGGAACAGCTATGACTGGCTGGCTTTATGGCTTTGTTATGTGAGTGATAGAGTCTTCCTTCTAAGCTTCTTCCTTAATGTATGAGGTAGATGAGGTAGAAGCTTCTCTTCCCTACCCTCTAAGCTGAAGAATCTTCCTACTATCTAGCTTATTAGATAAACCTTATTAGAGTAGCTTAATAAGTATGAGGATTAGGGGGGATGAATCTACCTTTCCTACCCTACTTTCTGAGATAAGCTGAATGTATGAGGATGAGGGAAACCCTTCTTATCTTCCCTTAATGAGTAGCTTAATTAGGGAGGTTTAGCTAAAGGTATGGAATGAAATGACGGAAAACTACCGCAACATATATAATATAATATGCCATTTCCCGAGTGAAAGTGGCCCCAAAACTACTTGAAAATGCCATAAAACTACTTGAAAATGCCATAAAAAAAGGTCATAAATTCCATTCAATTTACTTATTGGGTGGGGGGGCCTCGGGGATTGGGGTGGGTGGGTAAATAGTGGTCGAGCCTGCTTGCGCATCCTCACCATATGAATAGTGAGTCCCTCACCATACCCGATTAACCCTGAAGGAGGAATGAGGTCAAAGTTCTCGCCTCTTATCAGGCAAGAGAAAGGTACTTCAATATAATATAAGGGGGCTCAGGTCCGGAATATTATGACCTTCACCTTGGTCCGATAAACCCTGAGTTACGTGGGTGGTAGGGAAAGGTAAACAGGGAGGGCCCTTCTATTATATTGAAGGCTGGGACAAGTTTGCTAGTTCACTCTGCTCAGGTCCTTCAAGCAGGGGAAACCCTCCTCACAGCTTAGGTAGGGTTGGTTCGACCATTTTCCAGGTCCTGACAAAGGCTTTGGTAAGGTTATGAAAGATCCGCCCACCCTATGCTAAAAGGTCCGGGTATGCCTGAACTTACTCGGGTAAAGAGAAAGGCTTCGGTCGCTCGCTCGCCCTGATCTGACTGAGAAGGGCCAGCCTGCCACCGTAGATAACACACCCGGAGATGGAAGGTCAGGAAAGGTCTTACCTTAACTCATGGAAGGATTGCGTTTATGAATGAGCTCCCGCCCGGCCCTGATGGATAGATAAGGGAGTTGGGGCCGGGATTTCTTGCGGTAGAGCCAAGCAAGCATGGTCATCTTATATGAGGTGGAAAGCGAAGATTGGTTGCTTCCAGCCGGCACTTCGATCGAGCGACGTACCTCTCCTGCCTGCCTATAGGTCTAGCTCCCGGCCCCACAAACAGAAACTAGCCGGCCCTTTCGTTCCTTCATTCCATTCAGCGCCTTCAAAGCTTAAAAACGCTTTAGTATAATGACTTTCCAGTAGTCGTGCGGACAAATGCTTATTCGACAATATGGGGAACTCAAAAATGCTTCTTCGACAGTTAATATCATCAATTCCCAAAAAGACGGCAACGAAACAAAGTTTCTAAGCCTGTGTCCGGGATTCGAACCTTCTCTAATTCGTTGTAATTACTATCCAATTCATGTCCGTTCAGCCCCTGCTCATTTCGTCGGATTTCCGTCAATGATTGGAAATAAATGAAGTACTTGCCAAGGTGATGATGGACAAGCAGGCCTAGAAGGAAAGGTCTTACAAGCAAGAAGCGCTAGAAGCAAGCGGAGATAGCGAAGGGTCAAATTACAAGCAAGCAGAGAGAGCTCTCTATAAGGTAAGGTTATCACGTACCAGAAAGGTCCTTACAATACTGTCTTCAGATCAGATAGGTCCGCCTAGTCTGAACTATCTTACCACCCGAGAATCTCAGGAGCGGATCCCGCCTTCCTGAAGATCCGATAAGATAAGGATAGATCGATATAGATTAGGTCCGCGGAGAATAGGTCCGCTAAGGATGGATAATGGAGAATAGGTCCGCGGTATTGCTGGGGGGTTATCGGCCTTTTTAGCATAGCAAAGGTAGAACCTATTTGGTTAGGGAAGGTAGAACCGAAGTCTTTCTGGGTTATCAGGCTGTGGTTGAATACCTTTCCTTGGTTCTGTCTCCTCCCTTGTAGGTCATTCATATCCCTTCGAGCGTGAGGTGGCCGTCCTTCCTTCCTTAGGTGGCCTGCCCTATTTATTCAGCTCATTCCGCCAGATTTGCTCAAATATTGATCAAAATGGCAATTAGGAAGAATGGCTCATCCGACAAAGGAGGGTGAGGCTCGGTAGGGACTCGACCAACACCCCCCCACCCAATAAGTAAAAATGAAAGTTGTGGGTCAATTTTAGTACCTAAATAGGAGGGGGAGGATGCGCAAGCAGGCTCGACCGCCGCCTTTTAGTTACTTATTTGAGAGGTGCACCCAATAAGTCAAATTGAAAAGTTTCCCCTAAAAATAGGCACGGAACATACCGGTCAAGTTGGAAAGATCTAGACAGAAAAAGATCTAGATAGAGCTCGCTAAGTCGCCTCCTCACCGTGACAGGTTTGGCTCCACCTTGCTCACCTAACCATTCAATATTGAATAAAATGGATACGAGTCACTTCCATCGATTTGCTCAAGGGGATAGCTTCTGTATCGCCTCATAATCTCTCTTTAGGGCTATGAACTCTGAAAACTTACCTGACCTCCCTTCCTACTAAAGCTAGTCCTTAAAACAAATAGATATATATCTTTATCCACATGTAAGTGTTACGTTAGAAGGGTTTGAAGTGTTACGATGCCTCCCATCTGATCTACCAACCATGAGTCCAGACCTTTGGGCGACCTATTAGGATATACTCTTTCTGTCATTACCAGCCTGCCTACATGACTAGATGGAAAAGGATATTGATTATTACTAGCAGGAAACCCTCGCTACGCTCCTAGATATATTTCTTATTGAGCCGGTCAAACATTTCTTCTGTAATAGATTACTAAACAGATAGTTTCAAATGTTAAGCCTCAGCTAGCGAGATAGGCCCACCACGGCTATGCTTAGATTGTGAATTTGATGGCAAGCCCCTCCAGCCAGCCCCGTTTCTCTGAAGGTTATGACTGTTGAGAATCAATCCAAGAAGGCAGTTCCAACGATCCATCCTTCGATCCAGACACGGCAGATACCTCGACTCAGCATACCTTCGATCAAGAGGAACCCGCCATCGGTAAAGCCTCCCATCCGATCGGTCGAGCATACATACTTCCACTCTCCCTCCAAACCTGCCATCGATCCAGACATATAAAGGCGCTCATCCATACATCGAGACCAGGGGGAGCTCTCGCCCACATCCCTCATGCGGGGCAGGGAAAGCTCTCCACCTACCAACCTGCCATCGATCGAGCCCGCCATACCTCGTGATTGTTGTTGGGCTGGATCCTGACCTCGTGCTAGTTCATGAGCTGATAAGCCGTGAACCTGACCTCGTGCTGCTATTGGGCTGGTTATCATCCCGACCAAGCTATAGTTAAGGCAGGTTTAAGCTTTTACCAATCAAGATAAGATCCAGGTGAAGCTTATCCATCCAAAGGAAAAGGTAAAGCTAGAGCTAGTGATTGATACTGTTTTTTATACTTAAACTGAGCTAGCTGAACCTGGGATACTCTCTCTCGCTAGCTAGAGTTCCTGGGCTGTTAAGCTGTGAACCGCACCTCGTCCTGCGATTGCGCCAGCATCCTTGCCTCGTGCTAGTTCGTGCGCTGGAAGCTGTTCAAGCTTTCAATCTGTACGAGGAATACTTAACCAATAGATCGTGAAACATTGTATCGTGTGAACTTAACCCATAGATCGTGAACCAAACAATGGATTGCGAAGCTGAACCTCCTGATGAACCATTAATGGGTTGTCCAAGTGTTACCCGATGCTGCTCAATCAAACCTGGTCTAAACGGAAGTTGTCCAAAAAAAGTGGTTAACCATACCTGTGCTCGCTAACCCTGGTCGAAACAGAACCATTCGAACCTGAACCTCGTCTACCAAACAATGGCGAAGCTGAACCTCGTTCACCAGAGGATAGAGTTCTCGTACCTCGTGAAACAATAGCTAATGGAAGAGGAAATGGAAATAGCTAAGCGAAGCCCACCAAGTGGAAGCGGAGCGAGGTGAAGAAACTATGCCCATGAAGAATAGCAAAGTGAAGCTTATCAAGCCAAAGGATAAGGAAAAGGATGCGTAAGCAGGATTGACCAACGGGAAAGGAAAAGCAAAAGGTAAAGCTAGTGATTGATACTTTGACTGGTACTAACTGGGAGCTAGCTGAACCTCGTCTCGTGCTGCTTCTATCGCTAGCTGTTAGGCTGGTCATCATCCATAGCAATTGGTATGGTCAAAGCTGTAATGCAATAGAAGTTGCCCCGTCAAAGTGGGCCGAACCAAGCTGTGAAACAGTGTATCGTGCAACAAGTGCCAGAGCTAGCAAACCAAGCGGAGCAATAAATAGGTGTAGCCATCTCAAGGTGAAGCTAGTGTCACTGAGACTTATTAACTTATTGAAACTGAAACAAGAAATAACTCACCGAATCTAGGTCTTCGACCCTTACAGACACTATCGGAACAATAATGAAAACATCTAAGCCATCGAACCAATCTATCCGTCCAAGCTATCCTTCCTAGCAAGCAATCTCACTGCCTACTGAGACTGATTCACTTAACTGAACCATCCAAGCTATCTAACCCACTACTGCTTCTCGCTAACCCATTGTCCAAGATGAAATGGTCTAACCCGAACCGGTGGCACACGAACAAGCTATCGAGAAAGAACCGTCCAATACCTCGTAGCGCACCTACCCCGTCAAAGTCAAACATCAATGGAACACCATCACTGCTACTGCCACTTTCACTACC
Organism: Pinus taeda; assembly: GCA_000404065.3. Classification (NCBI taxonomy): domain Eukaryota; kingdom Viridiplantae; phylum Streptophyta; class Pinopsida; order Pinales; family Pinaceae; genus Pinus; species Pinus taeda. The sequence goes on along the minus strand of APFE030738112.1, from coordinate 1,844 downwards.
CTTCCTAACTCTTACTTACCATAATCGCTACGCTCACTGAACTCATATCGCTAGCTAACTGAGCTACGTAACGCTCTTACACAAGGTCCGTTCCACTTTGCTGTTCAACTGTGCTCTGAAAGTACAGCCAGAAGGAAAGCTATCGTCAACTGTGCTCTGGAAGTATTGATTGTGAGACTGCTTAAGCTACCGCCTATGGCTGGATCGAATTGAAATGAGTTCTTCCCCTCAATCAAAGAGCTAGAAGGGACTTCAGATTTATTCCCCTCAATCGATCAATCACTCAGGACTGAAACTTGTCCGTGATTCCAGTTATGAATGAGATATGTCATTATGCATTCATTTGTTATATACGTAATTACGCTTACGCAGATCATGCATATATTATATATGTAATTATGCTTTTTCTTGCTTGCTACAAGAAGGTGGGGCTCGAGGCACTTCGTTAGGCTGTAAAAAGGTGACCCTCCGCCACGGTCAAATGGCCAATCTCGGAGGGTGAAGTAATGTGCGAGGAAGGACCCGGTAGGGGGAAGGAAACCGCCATTCTTCTCTTGTTTGCTTGTGCTCCGGCCCTTGCTTGACGTTAGGAAAGCAGGGGCCGGCCATCCTCCTATCCCTGAGCCCGGGAACTCCACTATATCTTCCTCTCCTTAGATTGGGAGCCTGCTTACGCATCCTCTCCTCTCCCTCTTCCTTAAGGTGCTCGACTGTTTAAGGGAGCCTTAGGTGCTCGACTGATAAGGAATGCGCAAGCATTGCTGTACTGTTAAGGACCCTTTTAGGGGGATCGACTGATAAGGGACCGCTTTAGGTGCTCGACCCAGGGTTGAAACTTATTGGGTGGGGCAATAAGTAAACCCAAGAGGAGAGGACCTTTAAGGTGCTTCGATCTGTTAAGGACCCTTTAGGGTGCGTAAGCACGCTCGACAATAAGGACCCTTTAAGGGGGCTCGACTGATAAGGAGAGGAGAGGGGGTCGACTTATAAGGAGAGGGAGAGGGCCGCCATCGAGAGGAGAGGGCCGCCAATCGAGAGGAAGAGGGAGAGGAGAGAAAGATTGGAAAACCTTCCCGCCAAAGCATATATTCCTCTAGTCCATTATGCATTTCCATTCATTATATAATGTCATTACGCAGCATCTGAAATCTCTAATTTTATGAAGCGAACTACCACATGCTCATATATAACTAACTACGCCCGTATCTAGCAACCAAGCTACTTACGGAGGCGGCTTATCCACCTTCTTAGAATGTTTATCCCTACGGCGCTGCTCCCTTCGTAGTTTCTTATCAGACTTCACCTTAGAACCATGTGTAGGGTGCTTGAACTGAGGAGGTCTTTTCACTGGAGATTCAGTCATAGGGCTCTTGACTGGTGCCTTCAGCTCCTTTTTAGACTCAAGACAAGAAATCCACTCCAACAGCTCCTGCATTCATCTTAATCAGGACGAGCAATCTTGCTCTGATTCTCCTGATCATGCTCAAATCAACCTATTAATCTGATAATGTTGCTCCTCAGTTAGCTTAGCTAGACTATCAATCTGCTCTTATTTCATCTGATCCTGATCCTGATTCATCTTAATAAGACTATCAATCTGCTCTTGCTGAAACATCAACTCATATTTGAGAATAATGCTTTCCTGCCCTCCTAAGTCTATGATATCCTTAGGTAGTGTTGCTACCCATACATTGTCCACCCTCCTCTCCTCTACACAATATGAGCAAATCGTCTGCAAAGCAAAGATGAGAGATTCGTTCCTTCTGGAACTTCCAGTGGAATTGAAAGTTCTTGTTCGTGGTGACTTCCTCCATTAGCCCCGAGAATACCTGCATAGCAAAAGC